>CM053267.1:4387823-4667823 GCA_028583415.1 Protea cynaroides | reverse complement strand
TTTTTTTGATACGTGCCGATAGCTGAATTTTTATTGTCATATGTTGACGACCTTCATAAAAACCCTCAGGAGACAGGATAGAACCAGGATTTCTGAGGATAGAGCACACATGATGCGATCAACCAAGACTTATCTTAAATTGAGAAATCAGTGAGAGGGATGACTCAAGATGGGAAGCACAGGAAACGTAGCAAGTCTCCTTATGGCATGATATATGCAAAACAAAAAATTAGACAGCAAGGAGTTTTGGTGATCTTACAGTAAAATGAATAGACAAAGATGGTCCTTGAACTTTGAAGCCCACAAGCGTGGAGCCAAATTGAGTTGGACATTTATGTCTTATGGGTCCTGCAGTCTCTTTTTGAGAGCTGTAAGATTTGTTTGAGCTAGTTCTTAGTTCTTTCATTATTTAGCTTATCCTAGTGCACGAGGCTCCCACTACTGGGGAGGGGTAGAATGTATGCAGCCTTACCCCCAATGCGGAGAGTTGGTTTCCGTGTTATTTGAGCTAGTTTTTAGTTCTTTCATTAGCTTAGACTCATCGTAGAAGTTAATTATCAAGAAAGTTAAATTTAGGGAAACAGAAATTTATTATCACTTTAAGCAGCATTTGCCACCTGTATTAATACCCATGTGAATCTCTTGACAAGGCCATGAAATTTAAAATTTGTTTCTACTACCCTTAATTTTTCTCCCATTCCCTTGGTTATTTTATCTGTCTGCCTGCAAGTGACATTTAAACTCATCTATGATATTTTGATAAGTTTTGGATAACATGCATATGATGTGCTTACCTAATGTATGCGAAATATGCATACTCTACCCATTTCCATGTACAGAAATATTTCAATGAATTATACACTGTTGTATCTCTTAGTTTCGTGGTTCTGTGAGTTCTCTAGCTAAAAGTTCATTGCTCTTTCATCTTCTCATATCCTATATGTTGTACCCTAGGGAGAGGATTTGATACGTGAAAGTGGTATTCCTTATACAATAGTAAGGCCATGTGCCTTAACTGAGGAGCCAGCTGGTGCTGATATCATTTTTGACCAGGGAGACAATATTACGGTATTCTCATTCAAAATGCATTTACTTTTAATTTCATAGTTTTCAGTCAGCAACTGTTTGCTTAGTTGCCTTTGTTGTTACATTTCAGTATCTTGTATCCATTTATTCAAGTCCCCGTCTGTAAGCGAGAGTTTGGTTTGAAATTATTTTAATTCTTCAATCGCTGATAATAACTTGAAGGCATGGTCTAGCCACTGATCTCTTAATAATTAATATACATGACAATGCAGGGGAAGATATCAAGGGAAGAGGTTGCCCGCATTTGTGTTGCTGCTCTTGAAAGCCCATATGCATGTGACAAGACATTTGAGGTTACATTATATCTACTTTCACAATTTGTACTCATGAAATTTAGGATTGTCCCTGTCTTGTTTCTTGACACTATTTATAATGGCTTTAACAAGTTATATAAAATATCCTAATTTAATTTCTTGCGTTCAGTTGTTGTTGACTGAAATACTTAAGCATGTAATGGAAGCAGAACATGGTGGATGGGACTTGTCCATGAAAATCTCAAAGAAGCATAGACCAATTTGAAATTTCCTGGTCCTATCTCCTGAAGACAATATTAAACTTCTATGAAATATTCTGGAAGTGAATTTTTAGTTCTTATCTTTGGCCATCATCTCTGAAGTTTGGAAAATTCCTTACTTCCAAATTGTTCTCTACAGAACTCTGCTGTCAAAGCAGTAACAAGGCCTACCAGTCTACCATTATTGTGTTTCAAATTTGGCTACAAATGGAAAAAACTTTACATCTATGATGACTAAATGGAAGAACATCGTAATTTAAGATGGATCATTATCTAGTCTAAACCTAAATTTTATTCAGAATGAAGTCCACATGCTGTCATGGATCTCATTACATTCTTCAATTTATTTGCAGGTTAAAAGTGTCATTCCATTCAGTGAGCCATTCACAGTGGACCCTGAAAACCCTCCCCCTGACAAGGATTATAATATATACTTCAAAACTTTGAAGGATGGTGTTACTGGGAAAGAAGTCTTGGAGCAGAGCCCCATGTTAGTTTGATGCTTGCACATGATGGGTCCATTTTTAGCATTATTATATGTCAGTGCAATGTTGAGAAGAGATGACTTGTACTCTCAATCTACTAACTATTCCATCTAAATGTTACCACAAATTTATGTGTTCAATATTCCACCGTTGAGTCTTGTGTCCCTAAGAAATGATGGTTGTCATACATCAGGCCCAGGATTGAATCCTTGAGAATTGATGAAAGTTAGTTGTTGTTTATACAGGATAAGAGTGATCCAATACAACATGAAAGCCTTATCCCAACTAAATGGGGTCGGCAATATGGATTGTAGTCTGCCAATCAGCTCTGTTCGATGTCACACTTGAAGCAAGACCTAAGCTATGCACGCGTCTTTCTTCACCACCTCTCCTACAATCATTTTAGGTTTGCCCCTAGCTGGTTTAGATCATTCAATCTGAATCAAATCACTTCTTACGGGAGTATCTAACGACCTCCGTTGAATATGGTCATACTTTCTCGAACGACTTTCTCGTAATTTATCATGTATCAATGCTACTCCTAAATCAACTCTAATACAATCATTTCTTACTGATAAAAATGGTCTAATACCGTATCTATTTCTATTGGATTGGATGATAGAAGCTTTAGTAACATGAAAACTTTCTTATTTTTTCATTAAACTCTAGTTTATTTCTTACTGCTACCGTTGACATCCTCTTTCTCTTTCTTGTTATGGCTCAGGAGAATTATCAAAAAAAAAAACTGCCATGGGGTTCTAAAGAAACTAATAATGCGAGGAAGGGAGCATTGGTCTGTAGCAGAAGCATTTCCTACCATAAGATGGTTCATAATATCTAAATAAGTTAGAAGGATGACTTCACGCATGCAAGAGGTTGAATCTCTTCCTTGACCTTATGGCTCAGTAGAAATCAACATAGAAAAAACAGTTATGTGGTTATAAAGAAATTAATAAGGGAAAAATTTCATGCACCTCCCTTGAGGTTATCACTAAATTCAACCACCCTCATTATTGGCGATAATGTCAACCAACTCACCTAATTTTAAAAACAAGTATCAATCAGATCCTCTCTGTCCGTTAGGTGGTGAGATGTATTGTTACTTAAAATTTTAATTTCAATATTACCCCTATGTGGTTCTTCATTAATCGTACCTCCACAACCTCCCCAATCTTTTTGAAAACCATTTGTATATTTTCCTCCTTGGCATCTTTATTTAGTACCCCCCAACAAAAATCTCAGTTTTCCTCCTGCGCTGCTTCGAACTCTATTTGTTCATCTCTAGTGGCTCCATTCTCCTTCTCCTCTTCTTCCTTATAACCACCGTCTTCACAATTCTCCACTTTTTTTTTTTTTTTTTTTTTTTTTTTAAATAAGGGAGGGAGACCCCACTTCTTCCTCTTTACGACCACCATCTTTATACAATTCCTCACCTCTTCCTCCTTTCGATGACATTCTTAGAATTCCCCTCCACTTTCTCCTCATGATCACCATCCTCATAATTCTCAATCTCTTCCTTGGGGACCAATTCTTGATCATCACCTTCAACACCAAAATCACCATAAACATTTCCAATTTCACATTCATTAGTTTGAGTTCCAACCAAATCAACATTTGGCGCATTGAGCAGATGTCAAGTCTCAGTGACCTCTTCATTTTGAGCTACAACCGAATTAGGTTTAAAACCTTCAGCCTCAGGAGCCTCGAATTGCTTAGAGTTCTCAACTTCAATAGGTGGCAAAACAGAAGCCTTATCTCCATTGCCACCTCCATCAACCAGCAGAAGCTATGGTTTTGCTACTTTATTTGAAGGCTTCGTGATTCTTCAAAGATTGCAAAAGACTATCTTCTTCAGATCTACAGTACTTTGCTTCTTCACCTCAGACTGCAATGTTTTCTCCTGATCCACCAGCTTTGATCCCTTTGCAAACCAGCCCTCCCCCTACCCCCTTGTAAGACTTGCACCAAAAATCCCCTACTAACTTGATTTGATGTGCTAGGTCTTCCCATGCGGACAGTTGATGGACCCGATGTAGACCAGATGGAGATATCCAGATCCTAGGTAAGAAATTATGTCCGGACTTTAAACATTATAGAAGGCCTTAGGTGAGCTCAATATGTGTATGAGTGCAATGGGCCCGGGAAACACTATACAAGGCTACCTTTTTAGCCTTGCCGACGGATTGGCTGGCTTCTTGCCGCCGGTTCAACTGTGAGTGTAGCACCTCTCTCCTTGTAGCTTATAAATAGAGGGTCAAAACCATTAAGGGTTTTGGCCATTAAGAGGAACTAAGAGACCTTGGTTGTCACAACCCATTTCTGGATACGGGCATGATACCCGGGTCGCCCCAAATGTTGACCTGATCTACCTAGGATCCACAAATCTATTGTGATTCACTAACCATACCAAGTAGTCTACATATGCAATATCTATCAAAATCAAGTAAATAATCAGAGTAATAATAGTGGAAGCGAATATCGTAAGTAACAAGATGTCAATTGAATGATATAATAACATAAGTTAAAAGTTGTGCTTTGCATCAATGTTTCACCAAAATATTTTATCTTATCTAGTATACACGTATCCAAAATGAGTAAATCAGTATCAAAACCTATCATAGATAGAATATATAACATCTATCTACCGATCTACAGGTAAGAGAGAAAAGGTTCCACGTCAGCTGTAGACACAATCATTGCAAACACAACCTTCGCCATGATCTTCCATAGGGTCCTTGCCTGCAGAGGCATTACCCTCTAAAGGGGATTTTATGAAATCTGCCACAGAGAATGAACTTGCATCATAATCTGAAAATAGTATTGATATGAGGCTGAGCTCCCATCCCAACTCAATGAGGAAATCAAGTAGCAACATACTCATACAAATGAAGGATAATGCAAAGCATTATTTAAGTCATTGGTATATGGATCTGGAAGTGCCATATTGAGATTCAACCACAGCTTTTGGCCCTATCTATAGTCAATGGCATCCAACTCTCATACACCGGGTAAGGGTAGAGGCAATGTGCACCATCCCAGACCGCTAGACTACCTCTACAAGTGGACCCCCTCGACCCTCGGCTAAGGCTTGCCACCTTCCAGAATAGACTCCGTCCTGGCATCCGAAACCTCAGGCCGATCGGATTCCCCCATCACACACTAACTTCTATGTCACTAGGGATATGAGTCTATGCCAATACGTAACTCCCTTTTGGTAAGGGTTCAGGACCATGGGTAATGCAAACCACCTATGTTTAACATGTGCATATAATGTAAAGGGGGCCATACCCCAATAGAGATTTGCAGTCCCAATCCCATCAAGGCATCGTGTCCCTGCTAGGATGCCAACAATGCAAAGTAGTGTTCATATGGCCATGCGCCACCAGTCCCTTTGGTGCCCAAATGCCAAACAAACTAAACAACCACATTCTCCACACAACATACATAGTTATCGTTTGTATGCAAATGTATGAACATGTATTACATATAAGCATGACATGTTATATTTCCAATCATAAACAAACATACAACTATGTCCTAGTTACTATGGACCCGACCCCTCACCTGTAGGCATAGTAGTGCTGTGGAATTGAAAGCTGGCAAAAGACAGAACCCCGGGATCCCACGTCTATTTACCTAAGCACACGCATCCATTTCATTTGTTTGTTAAATAGCTTTTAAACTAGCTTGGGAATTTTCACAACGTCACAATGCAGATCTTAAGGCAAGCCAAGAACCCTACGTGGTCCCCGAAGGATCTGAACTCTAAGTTGGATAATAACAGCCAAGGCGGCTAATGGAAGCCACTACTAGTAAGTGCCGCTAGCTGACATCCTCCGGCTAGACCAAAACTCATAAGAGTCTTCTATGGGGGAGCTGGCTGATCAAGTTGGTTGAGTAGTCTGTCGGCTCTAGTAAGCCTCCGATTTATTAGCTGAAGGCCTAAGCCGGCCTCATAACATAGCTGGCAGCATGAGCTAGTTGGTGGATAGTGTCCTGACAAATGATGTCGTCGGCTCGTCTTCCGACTGAGCTCATGCTCAGAACATTCTAAGTGCTGGTCTGGCGGTGGATGACAACCCGGCGGTCCATCCGACGGCTTCATCCACTGACTAGACCCCTAGGTCAAAATACCAAAGCCACAGCTCGTGTCAGCCGGTTGAGTCCGATAACCAGACTCAATCAAAGAAGACGAAGTGAAAGTTAGGGATTTGTTTCCCCAACACACTTTGTTCCATGAATGCATGGTGGGAAACATATTTCCCACCCTTGGTGGTGATTTTAAAACAAGCAACACCTTAGAGTTGTGAGGGTTCCTAATCAATTTTCTAGGGTTTGGTGGTGGCCATTAATGGTGGCCAACCACCACCATTAATGGTGGTCCTCAATACACAAAAATGGGGGAGAAGAATGGACTTACCTTGGAGAAGAAAGGAATGTCCAAGAGCTCAAGCTTTTTCCTAGTTCTTCCCCAAGAGTCCCACATCAGCCCTCTCTAATCCCACACAATACCAAAACCCTAAATGAGGGTTTTCGCCCCTTATTTATAGGGCTTAGGGGGAGAGAGTATGACTTCTGCAGATAAGCCGGTGGTAGGAAGCCAGTTGGCTCATCTGCCAGCACTGTGCTACCGGTAAGGCTAAAGTTTAGCATCGGCTTCAGTTTCTCATGCCCAATACATTGGTAGGCATGTTGGGCCTACCTAGGGTCTGCTACAAAATTAATAAGTCCGGGTAGATTCCTTACCTAAGATCCGAATGTATCCATCGTGTACTCATCGGGTACGTCAGCTGCCAGCGTAGGAAACCTGGCATAGTAGAAATCTGGGTCAATAGTAGATTTCAGGTGCATGTCTTACAATCCCCCAACTTATAAGAATTTCATCCCCGTAATTAAAGCGTACTTGGATCTTCGAACAAATACAGATATTTCTCTCGCATTTCATTTTCACCCTCCCAAGTGGCTTCCTCAATGGCATAGATAAGTCAGTGGACCTTCACATAAGGAATGGAACGATGAAGCAGCTGTTGGACCTTTTTGTCCAGAATAGCCACCGGCTTCACAGTGTAAGATAAGTTCCAATCTATCTGAGGAGTTTCTGTACTCAAAACGTGCGAAGGATCTGAGATGTACTTCTTGAGGGAGATGTGGAGCATCATGGACCTCAGACAATGCTTGGGGCAAGGCCAACTAATATATTACCTTCCCGCTTCTCTTCAGAATCTCATAAGGGCCAATGTTTATGGGACTCAGTTTTCCTTTTTTGCCAAAATGTTGAATGCTATGATGAGGTGACACTTTCAGGAAAACCTTGTCACCGACCTGAAATTCTAGGTCCTTATGCCGTACATTTGCATAACTTTTCTATCTATTCTGGGCTGCCTTGATCCTCTCTCTGATCACATCCACCTTGTCACAGGTATCCTGAATGATATCTGGCCCTAGTATGCTTTGCTCACCCACCTCATTCCAATATTGTGGAGTTCAACAACGCCTACCATACAAAAACTCATATGGAGTAGCCCCTATAGTAGCTTGAAAGAATTGTTGTAGAAGAACTTCATCAAGGATAGGTATTTATCCCAGCTTCCTTTAAAATCATGGCACAAGCTTTGAGTATATCTTTTAAAATCTAAATTGTGTGCTTAGAGTGCCATCAGTCTCTAGGTGGAAGGTGGTATTGAACTTAACTGTGTACCCATTTCCCTCTGTAGGTTCACCCATAACTTTGATGTAAATTTTGGATCTCTATCTGACATAATATTAGCTAACACCCCATGAAGCTGTACTATGTTGTCCACATACAGCTTGGCCAATCTATCCATGATATACGGAGGTCGAACAATTATGAAATAGGCCACTTTGGTGAGGTGATCCACAATCACCCAAATTGCGTTGATGAAGTTTGGTGTCAATGGAAACCCCGTCACTAAATCCATGGTAATGTGATCCCATTTCCGTTCTGGCACTGGCAAAGGCTGAAGTAATCCTGGCAGTCTTTGACGATCTACCTTCACTTGTTGACAATTAAGGCATTTATAGATGAAGTTGGCTACGTCTGCCTTCATACCTCTCCACCAAAATTCCTTTGTAAGACCCATGCCCAAATTTCAGTCATACGTTGGAAATTTTGTCTTATAATAGGTCTTACCACAATGAACGGGTTGGTATTGTCACACCCCAATTCAAGACTAACCAGAATAGTGTGATAAAGTGTCAATAACCAACGGTTCAACCAGGATCTTGTGTAGGCTGTGCCCATCCGATTAAATCAGATACATTCCACAAGCATAATCAGAGTAAATAAACACTAGTGAAAGTCTTTAATATTAATGAACTGAGTATCTAACAGTGATAGCATAATTAAATATCCAATTATCTCCAAAGTAACTCAAAATGTAAAATAAAATAATTAATCAATTACATGTTTCGATAACCAAATAAATAAACTAATCGAAAACACATGAATTGCATTCGCACGATAGATCATGTGCCTCTTCCATAGCTTCCACGTCTATTGTCGCTACGTGTCCATATGTCGGCATGTTCATGTAATCTTCCACTGTAGGACCTGCATCAACAACTAAAAATATTCGACGTCGAAAGGGTGAGCACACATCATGGCTCAGGAAGAAAACAAAACAATGCAACAAACATATGCATGCATTCATATTTTTGGTCTGATTTTCAAGTTTGCAATATGCTATAGAAAGTATTGGCGGCCACCGTACCTCTATACACGAGTGTGTGAATCCACTCAATGGATCAAACACCATTACCGTCCCACATGCACCCACCATGGAATAGAGATAGAGCGAAAGTGTTAGGATCAAACACCGTCAACACTTCCCCTGATGCCCTACCCATACCAACACGTAAGCCCCTATTGGCGAGGGCTTGCAAACTGGGTTCGCAACTAACCAATCCTAAATGTCATACAGTGTATCCAAGGTCTTACCCCAACATCTCTCAATATGTTCATAGAGATAGAGCTAAGGCTCCCTAGCAGAGTCAGAGATCAGATGGTCCAAAACCACCTCCCCTGATGCCCTACGACGTAATAGTTCTGCTAAGATAATGGCGGTACGACGATATCAGTGAACAAAACTTAAGTAGAGATAGAGCTAGAGTCTGGTGACCAGGATGAACCACAATGTCACGTCCTCCCCCTGATGCTCCACTCGCATCAAGTACACTAATCACACACACATAATCACATGCCTATTCCTAGCATCATCATCAACATCATATTATAAATAAACAGAAATAAATATGCATGAGCAGTAATAGCAGGAATATTAGATGACATGTGAGATGCACATTACAAGCATACAAGCATAGAATCAATCATGGCATTGGACTCAATAAAAATAAACAGTTTATTATTAGCCAGTTAGTTTAGATTTTGTTCCCTCACCTGCTAGAAATGTTCAATCTTCTCCAAGCTTTTAACTCACTCTTGAACCTCTTGGAAACCTAAGAAATTTGTAAGTTCTAAGTTAGGGTTTAAGTTCATCAAATTACAGTAGTCAATGGTCCAATCCTAGAATCAAATAGTCCTCTAGAAGCAGAGTGGTCGCAGGTGTGACTGCACCTGTGGTCTCAGTTTCTATGACCGCAGGTTGTGGGGTCGATACGTGTGGTCCCATATCATGCGACCACACCCTCCCTGGAAAATTCTCGAGGGTGTGTGGTCGACACATGTGCCTTGTGTGGTGGATCAAACTGTGACCAGACAAGTGTGGTCGACACATGTGCCTCGTGTAGTCCATCAAACTGCGACCACACTAGTGTTGGTCGACTTGTCGGGCCAAGCAGACCAAGTGCGTGAAGAAACCACAAGGCTTGGTATGAAATTGAATCCAAAATCATCTAATTAGGAGTGTGTGGTCTCATACCTAAACAGGTGTGGTCGACCACACCTCAGAATAATGTGACCACTGGAGTCTGGGACGTGTGGTTGCAGTTTTTGGATGTGTGGTCGATGGGTTCTGCTACCCCACGTGCGACCACACGAAGTCAAACTGACTCCATGATTAGGAAACCTTCCTAATCCAAAGGGGGTTCTTTCCTAATCCAAGTAGGACTCTATATGGAGGGTTTTCCTCTATATATAGGATGTCCCTTAGCCTCTTTCATCCTTTTAGAACTCAAACTGAAAGAGAGAGAAAGAGAAGAGGAAGAAGAGAAGAAGAATTGAAGATGAAGACTAAGAGAAGGAAATTCAGAGAGAACTCTAATTCTTTAACAAGTTTAAGGTATGAAAACATTCCCCATATCAGTTGAATGCCTAGAATAGATCATGAAGGAGATAGTGCTTCAAAGTGAGACCCCAATCATAAAACCATGGATAAATTCTAAGAGATTCATGGAGGGAATCTATTAGGATGATGGATTATGTAAAAATATGAATTTTAAACCATAGAAAAATCATAGGAAGGATCCTGATGATAAGCCAAAGAATCAAAACATGAAGGAATTGAGTTGAGAGTGGAAAGGTTGACCATCACATGTATGGTCGCATGTGTGGTCGCATGATATGCGACCATACGAGACACATATGATCGACCACATGCCCTTGAGAAAGTTCCAGGGAGGGTGTGGTCGCATGGTATGCAACCACACATATCGACCACACGCCCTCAGAAAAGTTCCAGGGAGGGTGTGGTCGCATGGTATGCGACCACACATATCGACCACACTCCCTCAGGAAAGTTCCAAGGAGGGTGTGGTCGCATGTATGGTTGCATGGTATGCGACCACACATATCGACCACACACCTCGGGAAAGTTTCAGGGAAGGTGTAGTCGCATGTATGGTCGCATGATATGCGACCACACATAGCGACCACACACCCTGTGGTCACAGAAACTGAGACCACAAGTGCAGCCGCACCTGCGAACACTCAGCTTCTGGAAGTCTGAATTGATGGAAATAAATTCTAATTTAAAATCTATAAATTTGTTAGGTTTTCAAATGGTCTAAAACTGATTTACAAAGCTTGGACGAGGAACAACCATCCACCAAAGGTGAGGGAACAAGGCCTAAACTAATTGACTAATAATAAACTGTTTTACTATTTGAGTCTAATGCCATGATTGATTCTATGCTTGTATGCTTGTAATGTGTATTTCACATGTCATCCAATATTCCTGCTATTACTGTTCATGCATATTTAATTCCGTTTATTTATAACATGATGATGATGATGATGTTAGGAATAGACATGTGAATGTATGTGTGTGGTTAGTGTGTTGGATGCTGGTGGAGCATTAGGGGGAAGACGTCGCATGGTGGTCTTCGACCTCATCACCAGACTCTAGCTCTATCTCTACTCAAGTCTTGCCCACTAACATCATCGTATCGCCATTACCTTAGCATAACTATTACGTCGTAAGGCATCAGGGGAGGTGGTCTCAGACCATGTGGTCTCAGACCATGTGGTCTCTGACTCTGCTGGGGGGCTTTAACTCTATCTCTATGGACGTATTGAGGGATGCTGGGGTGAGGCCTTGGATACACTATTTGGCATTAGGATTGGTTAGTTGCGAGCCCAGTTTGCAAGCCCTCGCCAATAAGGGCTTACGTGTTGGTATGGGTAGGGCATCAGGGGAGGTGTTATGCGGTGTTTGATCCCTGTACTTTAGCTCTATTTCTATTCCATGATGAGTGCATGTGGGACGGCAATGGTGTTTGATCCATTGGGTGGCTTTACACACTCGTGTATAGAGGTACGACAGCCACCAAGCCTTTCTATAGCACATTGTAAACTTATAAACCAGACCAAAGATATGAATTGAATGCATGAATGCATGCATATGTTTGTTGCATTGTTTTGTTTGCTCACTGAGCCATGATGTTTGCTCACCTTTTCGACGTCTAATATTTTTAGTTGATGATGCAGGTCCTACCGTGGAAGATTATATAAATGTACCAATGTACGGATATGTTGCTGCGATGGATGTGGAAGCTATGGTGGATTCGCATGATTCGTCGTGCGAGTGCAACTCTTGTATTTTCGATTAGATTTAGTTGTTGGATTATCAAAACATGTAATTGATTACTTTTATTTTATGTGTTGAGTCATTTGGACGTAATTGGATAATTAATTATGTTATCACTGTTAGATACTCAGTTAATTAATATTAAAAACTTCCGCTATTGTTTATTTACTCTAATTATGGTTGTGGTTGTATTTGGTTTGATCAAATGAGCACGACCTATACGAGATCCTGGTGGAACCGTTGGTTCATAGACGATTCATCACACCATTCTGGTTGGTTCAAAATTGGGGTGTGACATTACAGGTATGACATGACCAAAGTGGGCAAGATACAATGGAGGAAAGGTAGACGATCTAACACCATATAAAGGAGTTTACACTCCATTTTGGTTGTGCAGATGGACAGGTGGTCCGGCTGGTCTTGCGGATGGTACCAACAACTGCATGTAGCGTGGACTCAAATTTTAGACATGCAGATGGGGAATGCGGCTGCGAAGAAATGACTTTAGGCCACGCATTAGCTGCACTTAGTTGACGGACTGATTTTTGGTCCATAAGCCGAGTTACTAATACATGAAAACTTAGTCTACCAAGCACTAAACTAAGGTATTTTGGTCTATGATTGACCATGGTTGATTGTCAACCCAACAACATACCACAAGGATGGACCAAAGACCATCTCTCCAATGGTTTGGATTAGTCATTCACCAACCAACCATGGGACCCACCGAAAGAGATTGGGATTTTACCGATATTGGAAAGCTTATCAGGTACGTTCTTGAGAAAGGAAAGAAGATAGGGAAATCCTCTAATCTACAAAATTGAGATCCTAAGGATCTCTCATACCAAATCACCAACTTGAGTATAGTCTTCTCTATTTTTCCATTTCTATCACCTAGACTAACCAAAACAAAGAGAAAGAGGAAGAGAGTGAGCTCTGACACGTTTTGGAAAAGGGGGGAAGAAAGATAAATTTGAAAAGAGGAAGAAGAAGAGAAGGGAGAGTTGAGCTTTGATTGACTCCCGAATCGTATGCTCGATAAAACTGTGATGGAGAGCAATTCAGTGGTAAGAACCTCAACCTTTTTATATGTCTCCATTTCAATAATGTCTAATAGAATTTTGAGGATCAATACCTCTAATGATAGTTTGGAAGAATCCTCATCCACCATTAATGGTGGTACCAAGCATCGGATTAGTGTCAGATCCAATTTCATATCAGAAACAAAGACCAAAATGATTTAACCTTGATGAATCATCTTTCCATGGCTACATGTAAAGGATCTTCATTCAGCATCACTAGTTAGCACCCAAGGATTTTTTTGGGTGTTGGATCAGATTTGGTGAAGAACCGAGACCATGTGAATGATAAGAAATAAGTAAAACTCAATGATAATTAGATCTAAGCGTTCTAAGTCTTCCATTGTCACAGCCCATACTGGAGAATCAGGCGTGATATCCGGGTTAACCCCGTGAACCCGAATCTTCCAACCACCGACAACCAAAATGATCTACCAACAAATCCCACAGTCTACACAAACAATAGCCAAATAATCAGCAACAATTAATAATCATTGCAGTAGAATAATAAGAGTTGCAACGGAATCATAATAGAGAATAAATGCTTATAATGTATTTAATACATAATATGTCTGTTATATCTATCTTACAAACTGTTTTACATATATCATTTATTTTACATAATTCCCCATACTAAATAACTAGAGTAAATATGAAATAACATATTATAGATAAACTAAACTGTATCTATTTACAGATATCAAAATAGAGGCGAGGTGCTGACTCAGGTCCCATAAATATAGTCTTTACAGGTACAGCCCTCAACACGATCTCTCAACAGCCCTCCTCCTAAAGAAGTACCCTCTACATCCGTAGGATCCATGTCAGTTGTCACAGAAGAGGTACCAGCAACCAAAGCTAAAAGAATTTCGATATTGAGGGGTGAGCTCCCATCCTAGCTTAGCGAGAAATCAGGTATCAATGCAACCCTAATCAATGATTTAATGAATGCAATACAGAAGCAAATAAATAAGCAATTGTAAGTGGCAGTCAATGTGTATGTAGCCATGGCTGGCTTGTACCCTAGCTAGGATCAGCCCGGTACCCCACCACCTTAGTGATTGCCCGGTACCCCACCACCTAAGTGATTGCCCTGTATCCCACCACCTGAGCGATTTCCCTGTACCCTACCACCTTAACCAATGCCCCGTACCCCACCACCTGAGCATATACCGGTACCCCACCACTTGAGTACTCTGTACCCCACCACCTGGATAAAGTCCCCTTGCTAAAGAACAAGTCATTGGACCATGGTTGATGCATGATGCATGATGCATGATAATATAATAAAGGGCTAAACCCTAGCGGAGATACCCGGCTCATCGCTCCTACAGATCATCATGCCCCCACTAAGGTGCAACCACTGCATATGACCATGTATTGTGCTCCCATACACTACAGGTTCATATACTCCATCAACACAATCACATCCATATCAATAATCACAAAACATGGCATGTGTACATAGTAAATAAAGCGGTACCCTAATAGAGATCCCTGAATCCCTACTCCCATGGTTTGTCGTGTCTCCACTAGGGTACAGTTAACCCAATGTGATTCATGAAGTCATCCATTACATGAACCACCATACATGGGTGGCATCCCAACAGAGATCCCTTGATCCCTACTAAAATGGATCATTGTGTCTCTACTAAGATGCTGACAGACCAACATGGTACGTATGCCTGTGCTCCATCACATCACACACACCATCGTACATGATCATTCACACATAATGATATGAAATACAACACCAACATCATGACCCGTTTATTGTGTTCCCACACGTCACACATCCATCATACAACATCTAACACACATAGTGATTGTTATAATGCAAATGCATGAACAATTATATACACTTTATAGGATGACATGTTATAAAAGAAAAATAATAATAATCAACATATAGTGCAACACATGCTCAAACTCTACGGGACCTGACCCCTCACTTGTGGACACCAAAGGACTGCTAAACGTTGAAGCCGGTAGAAGGCTTCGTCCACTACCCATGGTATTTTACCTAATTAGTTAGATAAGTTTCATTAGGTTGGTAAACATCTTTTAAACCAGCATAGACAAGTCCTAGAGTCCATGTAAGGGTCCCAAGATAAGCCAAGAATCGAACGGTTGGTCTTTCAAATCATTACTAAGCTCATAAATCAAATTAGATTCAATCGAAGGATAAAATTGAGTGATTGTTCCACTGGTATAGTTATCCGGTTAACACTTAGCCACTTCTTAAGTAGACTGGACCAGAGGATAAATCGGATGGTCAAGCATCTGGTAGAACATCCGGTTCATATCTACTATCATAATAGTAGGGTTCCAGAAGGTTTTCTGAAGGCTTTTTCGGGTGGTACATCATCCAGTTCCTACTTTCGATTGTGCCACCGATTGTGTTTCCTGTTTGCTGTAGCCTGTTGGGCATACCACATGTCCCTGTACCACCAGTTAGGCCTCTGGTTTTTCGTAGCCGATCATGCCTTTGATTGTGGCTTGGTCATTCAGCCAAGGCATTTACCTTGGTGAAGGCTTAGTCTAAATCACCTAGAGGAATAGTCACAACCAGGCCTCTGGTTCAGACCCAGAAACCAGGTAACAAATGGAGCTTGGTCTCCAATGTTGGGGACATGATTACCACTGCAAGGCACTCATTCTAGTTGGTGGGAATCTTATAATGGAAGCCATTTATGGCTCCAATAGCTCCATTAGTAGTATAAGACCCACACTCCACTAACCTGGTTTAACCATGTCGTGCCAGGTCCTTCCATCATTATGAGATCGAGTGGACAAACTGTGTGAAGGTAGACCACAAAACTAGGTATGAGAATTGAGTTAAAAACACTAAAAGTATGCGTATGGTACCTAGGTAGGTATGGTCGACCATATGGTAAGGAATAAGGATCATAGGCCAATGACCCTACGATCGATGTTTTTGACCCTACGGTCGACGGGTTCTGTGACCGTATGTCCGACCGTAGGACCCCGAATCAGACTCCGAGTTTGGAAACTTTCCTAATTTGAAGAGGGTCTCTTTCCTATTATTAGAGAACTCTATATGGAGAGTTTTTCTCTATATAAAAGATGTTCCTCAACCTTTTTCACTCATTTAGAACATTAGTAAACCTTAGAGGAAGAGAAGGAAGAGAAGGAGAAGGAGAGAAGCTAAGGAGAAGGTGTTGCTGAGAAGATTTTAATTCTCTACCATAGGCAAATGTATGAACCTGATCTTTGAAGATGTAAATTCTATGGAATAAGGTTTCTATGGAGGATTGGAGATGTCAACTTATTATTATCCATATGATTCATTGAGTAAATCCCAAGGATAACCATGAGGGATGAGTTTGGTGATAATGGTTGATGAGAAACTACTAATGATGATCATAGGATAACCTTAGTATGAACCCAAGAGAAAAGCCGAGGAGTCGACCCAAGAAGAACTTGGATTGAATGTAGTTTGTGACCAGAAATTGTAAGGTCGCAGCTCGACCATAGGTCGACCATAGCATGATCAAAGTATCGACCATAGGCATTCGGGAAGAATTCAGAAACCATATGGTTGTAGGGTATGGTCGCATAGAGCGCGACCGTAGGGTATCGACTGTACATAGTAAGGTCGACACAGTATGCGACCATAGGGCCTATCAGACACCTATCAGTGATCTGTTTTGACTTTTGACTACTGTAACACATTACACATGAATTTATACAACTTTAAGGCCATTAAATTGATTCAAAGAGAATTACAAGGCTTGGAAGGAGATCAAGTTTTGCTAATAGGTGAAGGAACAAGACCTAAACTAATTGGATAATAATAAATTATTATTTTATTGAGTCCAATGCCATGATTGATTCTATGCTTGTAATGTGAATCTTACATGTCATCCAATATTCCTGCTATTACTGCTCATGCATATTTATTTCTATCTATTTATAATATGATGTTGATGATGATGCTAGGAATAGGCATGTGATTATGTGTGTGTGGTTAGTATGCTTGATGTGAGAGGAGCATCAGGGGGAGGACGCGACATTGTGGTTCATCCTGGTCACCAGACTCTAGCTCTATCTCTACTTAAGTCTTGTTCACTGACATCATCGTATCGCCATTACCTTAGCAGAACTATTACGTTGTAGGGCATCAGAGGAGGTGGCCTTGGACCGTGTGGTCACTGACCCTGTCGGGGAGCCTTAGCTCTATTTCTATGGACGTATTGAGGGATGCTGGGGTGAGACCTTGGATACACTGTATGACATTTAGGATTGGTTAGTTGCGAGCCCAGTTTGCAAGCCCTTGCCAATAAGGGCTTACGTGTTGGTATGGGTAGGGCATCAGGGGAAGTGTTGGCGGTGTTTGATCCTGACACTTTAACTCTATCTCTATTCCATGGTGGGTGCATGTGGGATGACACTAGTGTTTGATCCATTGGGCGGATTCACACACTCATGTATAGAGGTGCGGTGGCCGTCAATCCTTTCTATAGCATATTGTAAACTTATAAACCAGACCAAAGATATGAATTAAATGCATGCATATGTTTGTTGCATTGTTTTGTTGACTCACTGAGCCGTGATGTGTGCTCACCCCGTCAACGTCAAATATTTTTAGTTGATGATGCAGGTCCTACTATAGAAAAGTACGTGAATGAGCCGACATATGGATAAAAGATGGCTATAGACATAGAAGCTATTGAAGACGTGCATGATCCTTCATGTGAGTGCAATCAATGCGTCTTTGATTAGTTTTGTTATATCTTTGTTAATAGACATGTAATTGATTATTTTATTTTATGTCTTAAGTTACTTGGAGATAACTGGATTAAATATTTATTTAGCACTGCTAGATACTCAGTTCATTATTTATAAAGACTTTCACTTATTTGTTTATTATCTCTGATTATTACTGTGGAATATGTCACACCCCATTTTCGGCTGAACCAGAAGTGTGAGTGAACCGTCACTGAACCAACGATTCTGTAAGACCCGTATCAAACTAACCCGATCTTACCACCTTGAACCAGGTCTACCCATCATGGTCGAACCAAATGGATCAAGTGCGTGAAGGAGATCACGATCCCAGGTATTAAACTGACCCAAAAACATTAAAAATAAGGGGAGGGTCACATACCCAGCAAGGGAGGGTCGGACCCCCCCAGTATAAAAGTCAGACCCCCAGTTTTATACCGGGGGTCGGACATCTTAAGGACCCGGGGTCGACGGGATCTCCGACCCCCCTATCGACCCCCGGTAATCGGTAAAAAAAGCTCGAACCAAAAATTAGGAAATGTTCCTAATTTCAATGGGATTCCTTCTTAATCTCAATGGGACGTATTTTGGCAGTTTCTACTCTATAAATAGGACGTCCCTAAGCCTCTTTCACTCCTTTTAGAACCCTAATTGGATTGAGAGAAAGAGAAGAGAGGGAGAAGAGAAAGAGAAGAGTAGGAGAAGAGAAAGAGAAGAGAAGGAAAGTGGAGAAGAAGATCAATGAGAAGGCTTCAGAGAAACAAGCCTAATTCTCAGGTATGGATACTATCTCCATGTAATTCTATAGACCTTAGAATATCTAGAGAAGAGGGAATGATCTAGGAGAAATCCAAATCATCCACCCATGATTAGGTTTTCATGGAAAACCATGGGGGAAGTCATGAAAGCTATATAGGTGAATGAACTATGGTTCTAGGCCATAGAACATGTGTGTAATGGATTGTAGAAGCAAGCCATAGGACCCAAACATGAAGAATGGAATGAAGGATGAAAAATTGATAAAACCCACAGGGGGTCGCACGGGGGGTTGATGGCCAATCGACCCTACCAGACCCTGATCACCGACCCCCAATTTTTGGAAAGTCCAGAATAGGGGTGGTCGCACCTAGGGTTGATGGAACCTCCGACCCTGGCATCGACCCCCAGTTAATAGCATGCTTTTTAAAATCAAAATTAATTCTAATTAAATTCTATCGACTTGGTTAGGTTTTCTAGTGATATAATATCGATATATAATTGATCCTTAAAGCTTGAAAGAGGACCTTCGATCAAGTAAAGGTGAAGGAACAAGACCTAAACTAATTGGTTAATAATAAACTATTTTATTTTGATTCCAATGCCATGAATGATTTTATGCGTGTATGATTGTTATGTGCATTCAACATGTCATCCAATATTTCTATTATTACTGTTCATGCATATTTATTTATTGTTTATGACATGATGATGTTGATGATGATGATAGGAATAGGCATGTGGATGTATATGTGTGGTTGGTGTGCTTGATGCGAGCGAGTATCAGGGGGAGGTGTCATAGGCGGGGCCTCAGCACTCTAGCTCTATCTGTAACTCAAGTCTTATCCACTAACATCGTCGTATCACCATTACCTTAGCGAAACTAATACGTCGTAGGGCATCAGGGCGGGACGTGACACTGTGGTTCATCCTGGTCACCAGACCTTAGCTCTATTTCTATGGACGTATTGAGGGATGCTGGGGTGAGGCCTTGGATACACTGTTTGGCATTAAGATTGGTTAGTTGCGAGACCAGTTTGTGAGCCCTCGCCAGCAGGGGCTTACGTGTTGGTATGGGCAACGGGTACAACAATAAACGTGACCTTTGTGTGTACATTGTCCATGAATTGGGTGCATGTGAGTCGGCAATAAACGTTACCTTTGGGCGACTTCATACACTCGTGTATAGAGGTGTGACGTCAATAAACGTGATCTTTGGCCACCTATCCTTTCTATAGCACATTGCAAACTTATTTACCAAACCAAAGATATGAGTTGAATGCATGCATATGTTTGTTGCATTGTTTTGTTTGCTCACTGAGCCATGATGTGTGCTCACCCTCTCGACGTCGAATATTTTTAGTTGATGATGCAGGTACCAAAGTTGTAGATTATATAAATGATTGAATGTATGCGCGTGTTGCTACAATGGAGGCTGAAGACTTAGAGGATACGCATGACCCCTCATGCGAGTGCTACTCATGCGTGTTCTATTAGGATTTTTATTTGGATTTATAAAAGATGTAATTGATATTCTATTTACTTATGTCTCAGTTGATACAAAAATAATTTGATATTTTAATTATGATTATTACATTTAAAATGCTCAGTTCATTTACTATAAGACTTTCGCTATTGTGTATTTATTCTGATTATGGTTGTGGATGTGCGTGATTTTATTTCTAATGGATACCGCCTACTAGAGATCCTGGTTGAACCGTTGGTTTGTAGCGGTTCATCACACCGTTTTGAATGCTGCAGAATTGGGGTGTGACAGGTTCACACCAGGATCTCAATAAGACCGTGTCCACTCATACAAACCATTGCACATAAGCATAATCCGAATATAATAAAATACAGTGGAAGTCTTTAAATTAAATGAACTGAGTGATTTATTGATAAATTTAAATAAAATATTCAATTATTCAATTACCCAAAACTTAAGTAAATATATTTACATCAAATGTATTCCAACAGAAAATAACTAAAACAAATTAAATCAAATCCTAGAGGTACACGCAGAAAGGGCACTCGCATGAAGCGTCATGCTCGTCCCTTCCTGCTTGAACGTCCAAAGCAGATATGCCTCCGTACGCTGGAGCATTCATGTAATCATCCACTGTGTAACCTGCATCAACATCTAAAAAAATAGTATATACACAAGGGTGAGCTCACAACTTAGCTCAGTAAGACAATCAGACAATGCAACATTCATATGCATGAGTAACATTCACATAATGGTCTGGTTTTAAGTTTGCAATGTGCTATAGAAAGGATTGGCGGCCACCGCACCTCTATACACGAGTGTGTGAAGCCACCCAATGGATCAAACACCACTGTCGTCCCACATGCACCCTATCATGGAATAGAGATAGTGCTAAGGCATCCGGATCAAACACTGCCAACACCTCCCTTGATACTCTACCCATACCAACACGTAAGCCCCTATTGGCGAGGGCTTGCAAACTAGGCTCACAACTAACCAATCCTATATGTCATCATAGTAGGTCCTGTCCCAGCGTAGCTCCCTACGGCATAGAGATAGAGCTAGAGTTTAGTGGCCAGGCCGGAGACCACAGTGCCACTTCCTCCCTCTGATACCCTACCCGTACCAAGCATGCTAAGACAGAACGATACGAAAGGTGCTAGTGTGAGGAATGATCCCAGACCTCTAGTCCTTCCCATTTCATACACCAATGAAAACAATTACATGCCTAACAGTTACATCCTAGCATAGCGAGTATGCATGAACAATAGTAATAACTGAAAGTAAAAGATGACATGCGAGTATGCACAAACATCATACCATAGAATCATGATTATTAACAACAATTTACTGTTTATTAAATTATTAGGGTTTAGGTCTGATTCCCTTACCTGACACTTGTTTGATAGCTCGCTCCACGTCACGAGGTCCAAACATGCTATCACAAGGTCCTACACAATGTTAGGTTTAATTAGAATAGTTTTTCCTTAGGTTTACGTTGGTCGAAAAAACCAACTGGTCAAAAATACTCCTCACAGAGCATACCGATTGTAGTACCGATCGCAGCACTGTGGGGAATGGTGCGACCAATATGGTCGACCGGTCCCCACAGACCAGTCCCCGGGAGGTACCGATCGTAGTACCGGTCGCATAGGGTGCGACCGGTGTGGTCGACCGGTATGTCTCCAGAAGACCATACGCTTGGTTCTCGCCTTCCGTCGGTCACCCTCTATTAATCCTAGGGTTTCTCCTACACATCCTAGGTCTGAGCACTGAGTTAGAGTTGTTTCCAACTCCATTCCAGTCTTAGTTTCGATGATCTTCAACCTAGAACTTGAATCTAGGGTTTATCGACTAAATTAGGGTTTATCGGCAAAATAGGGTTTAGATCAATACCTTGCTTTGCATGGTATTGATTCAATCATAACTAACCATCCTAGAATACTTAATGTAGAGGAAGGTTTAAGCACTTACCGTTGACTCGCGGTAATGTGTTCTTCGTCAAATGGCAATGACGGCTCTTCCCTCTCCTTTCTAGCTTCTTCTCCTTCTTCAGCTGCTTTCTCCTCTCTAGGGTTTGTGGGAATCAATGGAAGAGGTTTTAGGAGGTTTAAGGGTCCTTATATAGGCTAGGGTTAGGTTTAGGAAGCCTCCTAACATTAAGAAAGTCCTTCGATTCAAAATTTAGAAAGTGGGACCCACAGAGATCCTTTTTCGGATCCAAGTCTGCGCAGGCCATACCGATCGACCATCGACCGGTACCAAGACCGATTCCATCGATCGATATCCAAATTTTTATACTTGAATTGGTCCGATTGGTCTGATTTCATACCTGGTTGTCAGCCGCTCGTCCCGTCTGATCCAGTGATGATTGGAAGTCCTGTTACGACATGAATGAAAGATTTAGATCGGGTGTCATGGAGTGCGAGTCTTACAACTCCCCCACCCTTATAAGAAATTTCGTCCCCAAAATTTGCATGTAGGTTTCACAACTCCCCCACCCTTAAAATAAATTTTGGCCTCGAAATTTGATCGTACCTTGGTCGTAAAAAAGGTTAGGGTATTCCTTGCGCATTGCGTTCTCCTCCTCCCAAGTAATTTCTTCTACATCTTGGCTTTTCCAATGCACCTTGACATAGTGGATATCCTTGCTTCGGAGATGTTATACTTTTCGGCTTGTGAGCATCACAGGTAGAGCTTCAAACGTCAAGTCCTCTGTCAAGTCTGGTGGGTCTACTGTCAAGATGTGCGATGGATCCCTGACGTACTTCTTCAATAAAGACACATGGAACACATCATGAACTCTTGACATGGATGGTGGTAGAGCCAGTTGATATGCCACATTGCCACGTTTGGTCAAAATTTCGTATGGTCCCATATACCTGGGGCATAGCTTCCCCTTCTTACCAAACCGTTTCAGACCTCGCACAGGTGATATCTTCAAGAACACTTTATCACCCACTACAAACTCCAGATCTCGACGTTGGTTATCAGCATAGTGCTTTTGTCGAACTTGAGCTGTCTTCACTCTTTCCTTAATTTGATCAATCACTCGAAAAGTTTCTTCGACGAACTCCGGTCCTACAATCCTTCTCTCTCCCACCTCATTCCATAACAGAGGTGTATGACATTTCTTCCCATAGAGTGCCTCGTATGGATCCATTTGGATCGTAGCCTGGTAACTATTGTTATAAGAAAACTCGATGAGCGATAGCTTCTCGTCCCAAGCTCCTTTGAAATCTAGAGCACACGCTCGGAGCATATCTTCTAAAATTTGAATAGTTCTTTCTAACTGCCCGTCCATCTGAGGGAGAAAAGCTGTACTAAACTTCAACTTGGTTCCCATAGCTTTCTGTAATCCTTCCCAGAACTTTGATGTAAAACGGGGATCTCTGTCAGATACTATACTTTCTGGGACGCCATGAAGTCTGACTATATTATCCACATATAGCTTGGCGTTTCTCCATGGTATACTGAGGTCTGACAGTGATGAATCGAGCTGTCTTAGTAAGTCGATCGACTATAACCCATACTGCATCCACTGACCTTGGTGTCAAGGGTAGGCCAGTGACGAAATCCATTGTAATACAATCCCACTTCCATGCTGGCTCCGATAGTGGTTGTAGCAAACCTGCGGGTCTCTACCTTTCAGCTTTAACTTGCTGGCAATTCAGACATTGGAATACGAATCGAGCTACATCTGCTTTCATACCCCTCCACCAATATAATCTTCTTAAATCATGGTACATCTTGGTGCTTCCTGGATGTATCGAATATGGGGTGTAATGAGCTTCTGTCATAACTCGATCTCTGACATTTGAGTTCTCACTCTCAGGTATACATAATCATCCACGATACTTGAGTACCTTGTCTGAATCCAAGGTAAAGTCAGGGTTACTCTTACCCTTCTCTAGATCTTCTTGCACAGTCTTAAGGTGTGGATCCTGTAGGATTGCTACTTTGACCTCATCTATTAGATCCGATGAGATCTTCAAGGCTGCGAACATCAATGTGAACTTATGAATTAAGCCCTGTTCCACTGGATCTCCTGCAGTCTCTAATATATAGTCTTCATCATTCTCTATTAAGCTTGAGGCTATAACACACAATGCAACATTTGTACTAGGTCCTGCCTCAGGCTTCAATGCCCACTTTCTGCTTAAGGCATCAGCCACAACGTTTGCCTTACCTGGATGGTATTGGATATCATAATCATAATCTTTTAATAATTCTAGCCATCACCTTTGTTTCATATTCAGGTCCTTCTGAGTGAAAAGGTAAGTTAATCTCTTGTGATCCGATTTAATCTGAAACTTTTCACCGTAAAGGTAGTGTCTCCAAGTCTTGATTGCGTGAATAACTGCTGCTAATTCCATATCATATATAGGATAGTTCTTCTTATGCTCTTTCAACTGTCTTGATGCGTAGGCAATTACCTATTCTCCTTCCATTAACACACATCCAAGACCTAACCCTGAGGCATTCGTATATAAGGTGAACGACAAGCCTGGTGCTGGGATGGTCAAGATAGGTGCAGAGACTAGTCTTGACTTCAAAGTCTGAAAACACTTTTCACACTCATCTGTCCATATGAACTTTTCCCCTTTCTTGGTTAGTCTGGTAAGTGGAATGGCGATCCTTGAGTAGTCTTCCACGAATCTTCTATAGTAACCAGCCAATCCAAGGAAACTATGAATCTCCGCAACTGATTTTAGTGCATCCCATTCTACTATAGCTGCGATCTTGCTTGGATCTACCTTGATACCGTCTGTAGATACTACGTGACCTAAGAAGGCCACTTCTTTCAGCCAAAAATTCACACTTCTTGAACTTGGCATAAAGCTTCTCCCTTCTCAGCCGTTGTAGGGCTACTCTCAAATGTGTTGCATGAGTTTCCTTATCCTTTGAGTAGACCAAGATGTCGTCGATGAATACGATGACTGAAGTGTCCAACATGTCATGAAGCACTTGGTTCATCAGTTCCATGAACGATGCTGGGGCGTTAGTGAACCCGAATGATATTACCAGGAACTCATAATGCCCATCCCTTGTCCTGAAGGAAGTCTTCAGAATATCTCTTGCCTTGATCTTCAATTGGTGATATCTTGATTTAAGATCAATCTTCGAGAAAACCTTTGCACCCTACAACTAATCGAACAGATCATCGATCCTAAGCAAAGGGTATCGATTCTTGATGGTTAACTTGTTCAACTCTCTGTAGTCGATACATAGTCGTACGCTACCGTCCTTTTTCTTTACGAACAATACAGGTGCTCCCCACGGCGATATGCTTCCAATAAAACCAAATTATGTGCCATCTTTGTTCTTAAATGATAACCTCTTCTATGCACATAATCACTTGTAGAATGTTGAGACAACCAGTCTATTCCCAAGATGACGTCAAAGTCTGCCATCTCAAGTCGATTTAGGTTGTATCCAAATTCTGTCCATCCATATGATTCAGATAATGTTCATAACACTTACCCACTACAACATCTAGTCTAAAAT
The DNA here is from genome assembly GCA_028583415.1 of Protea cynaroides. Lineage (NCBI taxonomy): Eukaryota > Viridiplantae > Streptophyta > Magnoliopsida > Proteales > Proteaceae > Protea > Protea cynaroides. The sequence continues at coordinate 4,642,156 of CM053267.1, read as the reverse complement.
AGCTTGAACTAGCGAAATCTGGTATAAAGGTCTTAAGAGCTTGTCTAGTTCCTTCACTCTTATGATTTTTCAAAGACTATCGTCAAAAATCTCATATTACACTCAATAGCTTACATATCTTTTATCACTGATGTTCTACCCCGATCTCTCTTTTGTATATCTCGAAAAGCATCTTCTAATCATTTACTCATTACATATCCTAAGTCTATATATAAGCATTAGGGTATATGCTTATAAATTCATTAATTCAGCCAAACTCTTTTGGTCTTTACTTGATCATCTCACTCGACATTGGGCATAACTCAGTATTACTTATACTAATCCGAATACTATGAATGCCACAATTTTGACTTCATCCTTGTATTCACTCTTAGATCTGCCTTTAGAAATCTTCTGCCTTATCAAAATTCATACCAATATAGCCGTCTTTAACTCTACTTGAGTGCTATCTATTTCTTTACTAGCTACTCTTGATAGTTCTCACTTTTTACTCATGCACTCTTTTATAGACATGACTCATATCCATCCATTAAGCAATCTCGAAACAGATCCTCCATTACTTCATCTGAGGTTCCTTGGCTATAGAATCTAATCTGAATTTAATCATCTTCCTTTCAATAATTCCCTTATTAACTGAACATCTTATTAATGGATTTCGAGAAATGTAAGAATCATAGTGCTCATCCAACAGTGATTCATTTTCTTCTTTCGAATTCAGTATAATGACGAACACTTGTTTTATCTAGTGAACCTATGTTTAAAGGATCAGGAGTAAATCTATGGTAATCCAACCGGCATCCAAAGGTCGTTAGGTTGCACGGTGGTTCAAATACATGGAAGTAGAGATTTTACAGCTCTTAGCCTCATGGTTACAGGTTCTATCGAGTATATAGTGCCATTGGTCAAGGCACTACAAGAGTAAATCTGGAGAAGTTTTGGTACATCAATAAATCAAGTACAAAATCGAAAAGATGTATATTCAGAATGATTAAACCTTTAAATGTTCATTCGGTTCATATCTTTATTCATGGTGTCGATCATGGGAGTAGCTTAGATTGGTATAATCAGGACAAATTCTAAGGAAATAACATTTATAACTCCAATTGACAGGTTAAATCAAGAAGGTATTCTGTCAAGGTACGAGAATTAGAATCAGGTATGTGCATCCTCTATAATCATAAGAGTAAGTCAATAATGCACTACATCCTATATAAACCTATCTAGCTCTTTGGATGTTCTATATTCTACTCTTGATACAGTTTCATTTTCAATTTGGTGGAAGTTTATGATTTTTCTCACTTGTCAACATGGTTCCTATCTAGAGCATGACTGTTTATTAATTTCACCTTTAGTATAGTACATTATGCTCTTTCGTATTTAGTCTCACACATCAAACAAGTGTATAAGGTGTGTTTTTATTAAGGCTTTTAATTTTTTCCTATCTCAGTTCATTGACTCAATCAAGTGCATGTATGGTCTGTTGGACAGAGCCTAAGAGCTCTGCTACCAAGTTGTCACACCCCAATTCCGGTTGAACCAGAAGTGTGAGTGAACCGTCACTGAACCAACGTTCACACCAGGATCTCAATAGGACCGTGTCCACTCATACAAATGCACATAACCATAATCAGAATATAATAAAATATAGTGAAAGTCTTTAAATTAAATGAACTAACTGATCTATTGATAAATTTAAATAAAATATTCAATTATTCAAATACCTAAAACTTAATTAAATATCTTTACATCAAATGTATTCCAACAAAAAATAACTAAAACAAATTAAATAAAATCCTAGAGGTACACGCAGAAAGGGCACTCGCATGAAGCGTCATGCTCATCCACTCCTGCTTGCACGTCCAAAGCAGCCACGCCTCCTTATGCTGGAGCATTCATGTAATCATCCACCGTGTAACCTACATCAACATCTAAAAAAATAGTGTATACACAAGGGTGAGCTCACAACTTAGCTCAGTAAGACAATCAGACAATGCAACATTCATATGCATGAGTAACATTCACATAATGGTCTGGTTTTGAGTTTGCAATGTGCTATAGAAAGGATTGGCGGCCACCGCACCTCTATACACGAGTATGTGAAGCCACCCAATGGATCAAACACCACTGTCGTCCCACATACACCCTATCATGGAATAGAGATAGAGCTAAGGCGTCCGGATCAAACACCGCCAACACCTCCCCTGATACTCTACCCATACCAACACGTAAGCCCTATTAGCGAGGGCTTGCAAACTGGGCTCGCAACTAACCAATCCTATATGTCATCACAGTAGGCCCTGTTCCAGCGCAGCACCCTGCGGCATAGAGATATAGCTAGAGTCTAGTGGCCAAGACGGAGACCACAGTGCCACTTCTTCCCCCTGATACCCTACCCGCACCAAGCATGCTAAGACAGAACGATACGAAAGGTGCTAGTGTGAGGAATGATCCCAGACCTCCAGTCCTTCCCATTCCACACACCAACGAAAACAATCACATGCCTAATAGTCACATCCTAGCATAGTGAGTATGCATGAACAATAATAATAACTGAAAAAAAAGGATGACATGTGAGTATACACAAACATCATACCATAGAATCATGGTTATTAACAACGATTTACTGTTTATTAAATTATTAGGGTTTAGGTCCGATTCCCTTACATGACGCTTGTTTGATAGCTCGCTCCACTTCACGAGGTCCAAACGTGCTATAACAAGGTCTTACACAATGTTAGGTTTAATTAGAATTGTTTTTCCTTAGGTTTACGTTGGTCGGAAAATCAACTGGTAAAAAATACTCCTCACAGAGCATACCGGTCGAAGTACTGGTCGCAGCACTGTGGGGAAAGGTGCGACCGATATGGTCGATTAGTCCCCACAGACCAGTCCCCGGGAGGTACCGGTCGTAGTATCGATCGCATAGGGTGCGACTGGTATGGTCGACTGGTATGTCTCCGAAAGACCATATGCTTGGTTCTCGCCTTCCGTCAGTCACCCTCTATTGATCCTAGGGTTTCTCCTACACATCCTAGGTCTGAGCACTGAGTTAGAGTTGTTTCCAACTCCATTCCAGTCTTAGTTTCGATGATCTTCAACCTAGAACTTGAATCTAGGGTTTATCGACTAAATTAAGGTTTGTCGGCAAAAGAGGGTTTAGACCAATACCTTGCTTTGCATGGTATTGATCCAATCATAACTAACCATCCTAGAATACTTAATGTAGAGGAAGGTTTAAGCACTTACCATTGACTCGCAGTAATGTGTTCTTCGTCAAACGGCAATGGCGGCTCTTCCCTCTCCTTCCTAGCTTCTTCTCCTTCTTTAGCCTCTTTCTCCTCTCTAGGGTTTGTGAGAATCAATGGAAGAGGTTTTAGGAGGTTTAAGGGTTCTTATATAGGCTAGGGTTAGGTTTAGGAAGCCTCCTAACATTAGGAAAGTCCTTCGGTTCAAAATTTGAAAAGTGAGACCCGCAGAGATCCTTTTCTGGATCCAAGTCTGCGCAGGCCATACCGACTGACCATCGACTGGTACCAAGACCGGTACCATCGACCGGTATCCAAATTTTCATACTTGAACTGGTTCGATTGGCCCGATTTCATACCTGATTGTCATCCGCTCGTCCCATCTGGTCCAGTGATGATTGGACGACCTGTTACGACATGAATGAAAGATTTAGATCAGATTCATGGAGTGCGGGTCTTACAGAATGTGTGTGTGGTTGATATGGTGGGTACTACCTAACAGAGATCCTGGTTGAACCATTGGTATATTTACGGTTCATCACACTATTCTGGTTAATCCAGAATTAGGGTGTGATAACTTGGTATCAGAGCTCTAATTGGATTGAGAGAAAGAGAAGAGAAGGAGAAGAGAAAGAGAAGAGAAGGAAAGTAGAGAAGAGGATCAAAGAGAAGGCTTCAGAGAAACCAACCTAATTCTCAGGTATGGATACTATCTCCATGTAATTCTACAGACCTTAGAATAGATAGTGAAGAGGGAATGATCTAGGAGAAATCCAAATCATCTATCCATGGGTAGGTTTTCATGGAAAACCATGGGGAAGATCATAAAAACCATATAGGTGAATGAATTACGATTCTAGACCATAGAACATGTGTGGAATGGATTGTAGAAGCAAGTCATAGGACCCCAAACACGAAGGAATGGACTGTAGGATAAAAATTTGACTAAACCCATAGGGGGTCGCATGGGGGTCGATGGCCAATCGACCCTACCAGACCTTAACAATCGACCCCCAGTGTTCGGGAAGTCCAGAATCTGGGTGGTAGCACCCAAGGTCGATGGAACCTCCGACCCTAGCATCGACCCCCAGTTGACAGCATGCTTTTTAAAATCAAAATTAATTTTAATTAAATTTTATCGAGTTGATTTGGTCTTCTAGTGATATAATATTGATATTTAATTGATTCTTAAAGCTTGAAAGATGATCTACGATCAAGCAAAGGTGAGGGAACAAGACCTAAACTATTTGGTTAATAATAAACTATTTTATTCTTGAGTCCAATGCCATGATTGATTCTATGCGTGTATGCTTGTTATGTGCATTCAACATGTCATCTAATATTTATGTTATTACTGTTCATGCATATTTAAATTTATTGTTTATAACATGATGATGATGATGATGATAGGAATAGGCATGTGAATGTATGTGTCACACCCCAATTTCGTACACTTCAGAATGGTGTGATGAACCGCTAGCAAACCAACGGTTCAACCAGGATATCGTACAGGTGGTATCCGGCTGATCTAAACCTCATATATCCACATTCATAATCAGAGTAAATATACAATAGCGGAAGTCTTATAGTAAAATGAACTGAGAATCTACTGTGATATTAATATTAAAATAGAAAATTATTCTGTATCAACTAAGACATAAATAAGTATCAAATACATGTCCTTAATAAATCCAAATAAAGAAAAACTAAAAATCTAATCGAATACACATGAGTTGCACTCGCAAGAGGAGTGATGTGTATCCACTTCATCTTCAACTTCCATCGCCGCCACGTGACCATACACTGGAGCATTTATATAATCTTCGACGGTAGTACCTGCATCATCAACTAAAAATATTCGACGTCGAGGGGGTGAGCACACATCATGGCTCAGTGAGTAAACAAAACAATGCAACAATACATATGCTTGCAGTCATTTCATATCTTTGGTCTAGTTTAAAGTTTGCAATGTGCAATAGAAAGGTTGGGTGGTCAAAGGTTAACGTTTACTGACCCCGCCTCTATACACAGGGTGTGAAAGTCAGCCCAAAGGTTAATGTTTATTGTCGTCCCCATCCACCCTACCATAACATTGTACAACAAAGGTTAACGTTTATTGCTGTACAGTGCCATACCAACACGTAAGTCCCTGCTGGCGAGGGCTTGTAAACTGGGCTCGCAACTAACCAATCCTAATGCCAAACAGTGTATCCAAGGCCTCACCCCAGCGTCCCTCAGAACGTCCATAGAGATAGAGCTAAGGCTCCCCGGTAGAGTTAGAGACTACAAGGACCGAGACCACCTCCCCTGATACTCTATGACGTAATAGTTCTGCTAAAGTAATGGCGATACGACGATGCTAATGCACAAGCCTTGAGTTAGAGATAGAGCTAAAGTGCTGAGACCCGCTAAAGGTTAACGTTTATTGACGTTCCCATCACACCTCCCCTGATACTCGCTCGCATCAAGTACACCAACCATACACATAAATTCACATGCCTATTCCTATCATCATCATCATCATCATCATGTTATAAACAATAAAGTAAATATGCATGAACAAATAATAGAAATATTGGATGGCATGTTGTATGCACATTACAAATATATTCGCATAGGATCAAGCATGGCATTGGACTCAAGAAAAGAGAAAATAGTTTATTATTAACCAATTAGTTTAGAGTTCTGTTTCCTCACCTTAGCTTGCTAATAATCCTCTTTCAAGCTTTAAAATCACCTTTATACTGTTATTATATTGCTAGAAGACCTAACAAAGTCGATAGAATTTAATTAGAATTAATTTTGATTTTTAAAACCATGTTTTTAACTGGGGGTCGGAGGTAGGGTCGGAGTAATGATCGACCCTGAGTGTGACCACCCCTATTCTGGACTTCCCAAACACTGGGGGTCGATGCTCAGGGTCTGGTAGGGTCGATTGGCCATCGACCCCCCATGCGTCCCCCTATGGATTTTCGTCGATTTTCTTCCTTAAATCCATTCTTCGTGTTTGGGGTCTTATGGCTTGTTCCTATAATACATTCTACACATGTTCTATGGTCTAGAACCATGATTCTACCACCTATATGGCTTTCATGATTTTCCCCCATGGTTTTCCATGAAAACCTAACCATAGGTTGATGGTTTTGGTTTCTTTGAGATCATACTCTCTGCATTATCTATCCTAAGGTCTTTAGCAATTCATGGAATTAGTATCCATACCTGAGAAGTATACTCCTTCTCTGCAACTCTTAAGAAATCATCATATAATAATCGAGAAATTGCAATAGAAAAGAAAAAGGGAGGTTTGTGATGATTTTGAAATCTTTTCTACTAGGTAATCTCTCCTTTTGCTTTCTTCTCTTCTTTCCTTTTCTTTTGCTTCTCTTCCTTCTCTTCTCTTTCTCTCAATACAATTAGGGTTGTAAAAGGAGTAAAAGAGGCTTAGGGACGTCCCATTTATATAGTAGAAACTCCTAAAATAAGTCCCATTGAGATTTGGAAGGAATCCCATCGAAATTAAGAAATTTTCCTAGTTTTCAGATTTACCGAGTACCGAGGGTCGATAGGGGGGTCAGAGATCCCGTCGACCCCTGGTTCCTGAAGTGTCCTACCCCCCATGTAAAACTGGGGGTCTGACTTCTATCTTGGGGGGTCCGACCTTCCCTTGCTGGGTATGCGACCCTCCCCTTAATTTAAGTATTTTTGGGTCAGTTTAAAACCTGGGATCGTGATCTCCTTCACGCACTTGGTCCATTTGGCTCATCCATGATGGGCAGACCTGGTTCAAGGTGGTAAGACTGGGTTAGTTTGATACAAGTCTCACAACTCCCCCCTACTTATAAAAATTTCGTCCCCGAAATTGTTCATACCTTCTGAGTCGAATAAGTGGGGGTATTTCCTTTGCATTGCATTCTCTTCCTCCCATGTAATTTCTTTCATGTCTCTACTTCTCCAAGTGACCTTGACATAATAGATATCTTGGTTGCGTAGTCGTTGAACCTTTCGGCTGGTGATTTCCGTTGGTGTTACTTCAAAAGTCAAATCTTCAGTTAAATCAGGTAGATCTACTGTCAGAACGTGCGTTGGATCTTTGACATACTTCTTCAATAAGGAAATATGAAATACGTCATGCACACTTGACATAGATGGTGGTAGTGCTAACTGGTAAGCCACTTTCCCACGCTTAGCTAGAATCTCATATGGCCCGACATATCTTGGACTTAGTTTTCCTTTCTGTCCGAACCGTTTCAGACCTCGCATAGGTGAGACCTTCAAGAATACTTTATCACCTGCAACGAACTCAAGATCTCTGCATCGAGTATCTGCATATTGCTTCTGACGATTTTGGGCTGTTCTCACTCTTTCCTTGATAATGTCAACCACTCGACAAGTCTCTTCAACAAATTCTGGTCCAACGAGACTACGTTCCCCAACTTCATTCCAAAATAAAGGAGTTCGACACTTTCTGCCATACAGTGCTTCATAGGGTGACATCTGTATAGTAGCCTGATAGCTATTGTTATAGGCGAACTCGATCAGTGGTAGCTTTTCATCCCATGATCCTTTAAAGTCAATCATACATGCTCGTAGCATATCTTCTAGAATCTGAATTGTACGCTCTGACTGTCCATCTGTCTGTGGATGGAATGCAGTACTAAATTTCAATGTTGTACCCATAGCCTTTTGCAATCCTTCCCAAAACTTGGAAGTAAATCATGGATCTCTATCGAATAAAATGCTCTCTGGTACACTGTGTAATCGAACAATATTATCCACATACAGCTTTGCTAAACTTTCTAGTGTATACTGAGGTCGTATCGATATAAAGCGAGCTGTTTTGGTCAGACGGTCTACAATCACCCAAACTACGTCAACTACTCGAGGAGTCAATGGTAACCCTGTGACGAAGTCCATGGTGATGCAGTCCCATTTCCATGCTGGTTTCGATAACGGCTGTAACAGTCCTGTGGGTCTTTGTCGTTCATCCTTTACTTTTTGACAATTTAGGCATTGAGACACAAACTTAGCTACATCTGCTTTCATTCCCCTCCACCAATATAGTTTCTTTAGGTCATGATACAATTTTGTACTTCCAAGATGTATCGAATAGATGGTGGTATGGGCTTCTTTCATCAGTCGGTGTCTAATGTCCACACTTTCTGTTTCAGGTACACATATTCTTCCCTTGTACTTCAATACCTTTTCTTTGTCCAAGATGAACTCAGGGTTAGTTCTACCTTTTTCGATGTCTTCTTGTACCGTTCTCAGGTAAGGGTCTGCCTTGATAGTTGTCTTCACTTCATCAATTATATCCGGTATAATCTTCAATGCAGTGAACATATTGGAAAACCGATGAATGAACCCTTGGTTGGATGATCCATCCGTTGTATCTATTACATACTGCTCATTGCCGTGATTGAATACCATTCTGATAGTACACATTGCTGCGGTTGTGCTAATCTCTCCCTGAGATTTTATCACTGCCTTTCTGCTCAACGCATCTGCTACTACATTAGCTTTCCCTGGATGATACTGGATATCACAATCATAGTATTTCAGTAGTTCCAGCCATCTTCTTTGTCTCATATTCAACTCCTTTTGATTAAATAAATAAGTAAGACTTTTATGGTCCGATTTAATCTGGAACTTCTCTCCGTATAGGTAATGTCTCCATATCTTGACATCATGTACTACTGCCGCCAACTCCAAATCATGAGTAGGATAATTTTTCTCATGTGTCTTTAACTGTATTGAGGCATAAACAACTACTTGTTCTCCTTGCATAAGCACACATCCTAATCCCAATCCTGACGCATCAGTGTACAAGGTAAATGGCTGTTCGGGAACAGGAATAGTCAAAATCGGAGCGGATATCAATCTGGTTTTCAGGGTTTGGAAGCTCTTCTCGCATTTATCCGTCCACACAAACTTTTCACCTTTCTTAGTCAAACTGGTGAGAGGTACGACAATCTAGGAATTGTCTTCCACAAATCTCCGATAATAACCAGCGAGACCAAGAAAACATTTCATTTTCTGCAACGCTCTTTGGTGCTTCCCACTTTACAATAGCTTCGATTTTGCTGGGGTCCACTTTGATTCCTTCAGTGGATACTACATGGCCTAGAAAGGCAACTTCACTTAGCCAAAACTCACATTTGATAAATTTGGCATATAGCTTCTCTTTCCTTAAACGTTGTAGAGCGACGTTTAGATTCTTAATATGAGTTTCCTTGTCCTTGGAATATACCAATATATCATCAATAAATACGATAACCGACGTATCCAACATATTGTGGAAAACCCGGTTCATAAGTTCCATGAAAGTTGCTGGTGCGTTTGTTAATCCAAAAGACATGACCAAGAATTCATAATGTCCATATCTGGTCCTGAAAGCTGTCTTAGGAATATCACTATCTTTAATCTTCAACTGATGGTAGCCTGACCGAAGATCGATCTTAGAAAATACCTTTGCTCCTTGCAACTGATCGAACAAGTCATCGATCCGAGGTAGTGGATATCGATTCTTGATTGTCAGTTTGTTCAACTCCCGATAATCGATACATAATCAAACGCTACCGTCCTTCTTCTTTACGAACAATACTGGCGCTCCCCATGGTGATATACTGGGTCAGATATAACCCTTGTCCAGTAGTTCTTGTAGTTGTACTTTCAATTCCTTCAATTCAGTAGGAGCCATTCGGTAGGGTGCTTTTGATACTGGTGCGGCTCCAGGTATAAGATCTATCACAAACTCTGTGGCTCGGTCGGGTGGTAATCCTGGTAGTTCCTCAGGAAACACATCAGGGTAATCCCGCATGACATCAATATCTTTCATCCGTGGTGCTTCTTTGGTAAGGTCGACCACTGATACTAGATATCCGACTGCTCCCTTCTCAAGGCACTTCTTCGCCTTTAGTGCTGATAGTATGAGCTTGCGTTTACGGGGAAGTTTGGTTCCCATAAAATTGAATTCTGCTCCTTCTTTGTCTCTAAATGTTAACTTCTTTTGGCGCATAATAGGTTTGCCGAATGCCGAGCTAACCAGTCCATTCCCAAGATGACGTCAAAGTTTGCCATCCCAAGTTGGATCAATGTTGCATCTAAAGTTTTCTCGCCAATGAGAACTGGGCATGGCCCATAACCTTTCTCTAACTCCACTTCTAACCCCATCGGTGACCGTACAAGTATTTTGTAGTCCAATGTTTTGATGGGTAAATTCAGCTTCTTCCCAAATGACACAGATATAAAGGAATGAGTAGCTCCTGAATCAAAGAGTACTCTGGGGGGTATTCCATTTATAGGTACGATACCTGTGATTTATTTTACTTAGTCTACATGCTCATACAATGTAATAAAACTTAAAAGGTTTCAGTCATACCTGTGACCACATCGGGTGATGCGGCAGCATCCTTGGATGTAATAGCATATACTCGTCCTTGATGTAACTGCTTCTTGGGCTTAGGACACTCCCTTGCCATATGTCCCGCTTGGTTGCAGTTATAACATTTCGGACCTTCAGAATTTGGCTTTGGCTGCTGTTGAATTACTGGGGTAGTCTTGGGTGCAGTAACAAAGCCTTGAGCACGAAACCAAATTTATATGGGTCATCTTTCTCTTACATTCAATTGAACTCAGCTAGAGTTTCAAGCAAGGGACTCAGCTAAACTCATGATGTTTGGATAAGTGGATGATTTTTCCCCAGTGTCTATGTTTGCATCAACATACATTGATAGGCAGGCGGCTTTTTGAGTCATCACTAGAAGTAACCCTAAGGAGATGCAAAACCCTACAATAATCTTTGAAAATATGCCAAACAATACTTTCTTTTCTTGGTGTCATTCAGATAGAAAACAAGTTTCAACAAGCTACGCTCAGATGCTGAATCAGTTATAACCACATCTGGGCCCAAAACATTTAAGTATATAGACGAGTATGATAATGAAGGTCCAGATGGATAGATAAGAAACAGTCCAATGGGTCTACCATTGGGAGAGTGTTTGGTTGTTTACGTAGAATGGTTTGATCTTTACTAGGCGATGCTATTTTATTGGCTAACAACAAAGGAATATGGAATTCTTAGACGCCATAGAAATGATGAACGACAGATAGACATTCTAGTTAGATTTATCGAACAATGTTTATGTATCAAGAAGATGACATGTTCGCAAGAGATGATGTCATAAAATTTTGTGACATTTGAAGGAAGGGCACGTAATGTAGACTCTTTGGAAGTCCGTCAAATTAATGAATGGGAGAGAGAGTCTATAGTCGATAAGAAATCATCCTCTGATAAAAAATTTATGAGACCACCCCCTGTATGGGTGGGATGTAGTGACTAATATTGAAAATCCACTCAACACACAATCTAAAACGCAACAAACAATCAGGTCTCTAATCAGGTTCCAAGAGATAGTACCCATATATCGTTGAATGATAACTGAACCTATTTGTCACTAACCTTCTAGAGAGACTTCCATACGTAAGGAATCAATAATTGAACCGACTTAGCACCAGGGTTCCAAAGAAAGTTACCCCATGTCTCGTTATATCGTAGTTAAACTTGTACACCATCAGGGTTTCAAAGAATTTTCCCCGTGTCTTCGCCTTGTAATTAAACTTATCCATTACCAAGATTCCAAAGAAGCTGCCCATGTTTTTGTACCATAGCTGATCTCATCCATCATTAGGGTTCCAAAGGATAATACCAACCAACATCATTATTTTTTTCATAACTCTTCTCTTTTTTTCTTTTTTTTTTTCTTTTTTCTCTCATTCACTTTTTTTTCTTCTTTTTTTTTTGGAGCTCATCTTTGACTTTGAGGTTGATCTGTAACATGCTTCATGTCTATAAATGTCATGCACTTGTAGGAGACTTAATTACTTGGATTGATGTAAACTTGATGTTGCCTATGTGTAGACCCATTTTTGTAAAACCGAATAAACCACTTGTATGAGCCTATAAATGTTCTCTACTATCAAGGAATATCCCATAAAGCTCCTTCTGTAAATCGACCAAATGGGTGACTTCTTGATGTACCAACTTGTATCTCTGAGAGTTCATTCATATCTTCAACTCAATCATCTATAGCTTTCATGTATGTGTTGAACTTTCATTTCTCAAAAGGCTGGTGGAGTAGAAGTTTAAGTTGTGGCTCATAATCTCGATCGTTATTAGAGTCAGAATTGGCAATGAACATCGAAAAAGGAAGAAGTGTCAAAATGGGAAGGAATGGATTGGAACTGATAAAGCACTGTAGTTGATGTCTCAAATGAGATGATTATTTTTTTTTCCAGAGCATTTTGGGCTGGACTGTCTATAGACAAGACAAATGCAAGTCCAAACATAGATGACCTATCAGATACCAATGGTAGCCAGTTTAGACAAGTAATCAATGAGTTACCCAAATGGGATACAACGTCATTGACGCAAACTTGTGATAGATTGTAGGATCATATCTCCGTTCAGACTTTCGCTAGTAAGGCTTTTCATGCCTGTCGATCTATGGCTGTTTGACACTTTCCATCTTGAGTTATACCCACATGAGTCTATTATGATTCTGATCTATTCCCCAGTTTGGGTCTAACGTCCACCTGCTCTATGACCCAGTCTGGGTTTAATGTATTCCAATCTTACGCCCTAGTTTGGATGTCATGAAACTCTGACCTATACCCTAGTTTAGTCCATTGCCCTTTTACTTTGCCTCACTTTGAATCCATTGAAATTTTTATTACACCTCAGTTTAGGATGCACTGACAATTTAGTTATGCCCCAGTATAGGATGCATTGACATTTTGATTGTACCTGAGTTTAGGGTGCATTTGAAGTTCATTTTTGGACTACCTTAATTTTGGGAACACGTGGTCTTCCTTTTCATCCTAGATTTTGGGAGGTGGGAGGGGCATTCTTGATGGTTCAAGGGCTACTTCTTTGAGAAAATTCTAGTCACCTTGGGTGATAAAAGTAATACTTGGGAGTCAGAAACCAACTCCGTCAGTCAAAGTGGCTTAGTTGCCAAGGGTGAATGAAATGCATTCTGATCTCAAATTTTTCATTTAAATTTGGTAGGTATGCTAGCATGGGAAAAAAACATGTAATCACTCAGAATCTACGATTCAACTTTCTACCCTCTTGGATTCCTTAACTCTAATTTTGGACTATCAATTCCGCTTTAGAACATTAGGCTCTCAATGTGTTGTCTTCTAACTATTGTGGGACTCTGAGGAACAAAAGATCCTCCTTTTAAACATGAATCGGGGATATGAGTAGGTAACGGTGGGACTTTTCTAAGAGTGGATGTAATAGGAGTACATACTTCTTCTGCTCACTCATGTATTCTCTCAGGTCTGGACAATCCTATTCTCCCTAGTTTATCCTTCTTTCTTCTTTTTTTTTTTGTTTTTTTATTTTTTTATTTTCTATATAAATAATGAATAAATGATAAAACTCGAAAGTGACTAAATACGAAAAGAATACACATGCACATACAAGTTGACCCGACCAAACAAAGTTAACTCCTTTATGAAAACCATCGAATAAATTTGTCCCAGTCAATTTAGTTGCTTTGACTGACCCTATGATTGGTCTTGGGCCTCTTGACCTCAACAGTTCATTAGACAACAAGGTCTGACCACTTGGTTCGTCAATTTCAAAGAAATTAAAATGGATAAACTCACTTATAGCTTTCATACGTGATAGTTAGCAAAGGCGGTTCTTGACTAAATAATCTGGTAAACGATCGCCCAATCATGGTACCCATGTAGGGAATTTTTGGTCATTTTTTTGAAATCGATGGGTTAATAATGATAGATCTGACACATTGAGCTCTTCGATAGATAGTGTATGGTAGCCGTCTACTATGACATAGAATAGGTTTATACATTCCTCCAACTCCCAATGAGTAAGAGTTCAAGATGCTCTTTCTGTAGATTCTAACATGTCAACAGATCGAGAGTAAAAACGGGCAGAACTTCGACATCACAGGCATGGATATAGTGATTAAACAGGTTTTACCATTTCAGTTCAAGGATGGATAAAAAATGACAAAAATGGGCTACAATCTAGGTTACAACAGAAAAGGCTACCTTGACGAGGAGGAGTGGACCTATCCCATCTATACGGTGAATCATGGGTCCCTCGATTCTTTTTGATATACTATGATGCAGAAAGTTAAGCGACATGGAGTAGCAATGACGCCTCCTTAGATAGACCCAAGAAACAATCGTCGGAGGATCTCACCAGTCATGACCCTACAAGGTACATGTCAATACTGTGCTTTTTGCCTAGTGGTCGATCCCATATGCATGAAGACCCGGGTCGGCTAATGGCACGATGTGTGACTAAACCCATTCCCCCTAAAATAATATATATAAACAATAAATATAGTACCCTAGATCTAGCATCCAATGTCAAGCAATCATTGTATGAAAAGTATCCTAGGAGTTTGAATATAAGTTCCCACCGGAGTCACCACTATGAGGAGAATGGGTGATCCTCGTGGGAAAATATCAAAGAAAATCATGATGTTGTTAGAGTCGCCACATAGATAAATGTCTAAGACCTTTAAAAATGTAATCAAATCATAAGGTAAGACTTCTATTGACTCATTACCTAGTGTAATAGTTCTTTAGTCTGTAAGAGATCTTGTAACTATTTAGGGTATGGTTATGGGAAGGTGTTAGGAACCTAAACCGCCCAATCAAGACCAGCCTCCTAAAATTTTCTTAGACTCTAATTTTGACTGTGCTTGATCAACTGGATGACTAGGGTTTAATGGGGGATGTCCTAAACCAAGTTACTACATTCTACTAACCAAGGATTCTGCCAAACATATTCTGAAGCAAATATACAAGTAGATGTACAATATTATACAGTGAACTAGACCAAATGATGGTTTGGTCTAATACTGAATTGGAGACGTCCATCTTAAACTGCCTAAGTATTCCATCTTGGAAATCAAGTCCAAAACATAATTCGAATATATTATTTTTAAAGCTTATGGATGTGATTTATGCTTGAGCTTCATTAAATTCAATTGTTCAAGTTGAGATTTATGCTTGAAGAGTGGTTCAGATTGAATCTGGATAGTCCACATAGACTAAGAGTATCGTATTTAGAGAGTCCTCCAAATTGCCTACGTATTCTAGAGGTCCTAGGAATCAGGTACAATGTAGTTTGAAGCTGTTCAGGTTTTCTAGGATATCCTACCCCTTTTGTCCAACTGTTCAAGTTTTCTAGGGTATCCTGCCCCTATGGTTCAACTCTTTAGGATTTTTAGGGTATCCTACCCCTTTTGTTTAACTCTTCAAGTTTTTTATGGTACCTAGCCCCTTTGGTTGAATTCTTTAAGTTTTCTAGGGTATCTTGCCCCTTTTGTTCAACTCTTTAGGTATTCAAAGGTATCCTGCCCCTTTGTTTAACTCCTCAAGTTTTTAGGGTATCTTACACCTTTTGTTCAACTCTTTGGGTTTTCTAGGGTATCTTGCCCCTTTTGTTCACTATTCAGGTTTTCTAGGGTATCTTGCCCCATTTGTTGAACTCTTTCCATTTTTAGGTTTCTTACCTTAATCTTGTGTTCTTTCCATTTTAGCGTTTCCACTTTCCCTAATTTCTATGTCCTCTAAATTTTATGCAAGTGTATCTCGAAACATAGTAGTGTAAACATCCAAATATTACAGTAAGATCTAATATAACATGTGAGCATGTGGTAGACAGATATAGTGTAAGACCCGTGTCAATCTAACCTGGTCTTACCACCTTGAACCAGGTTTACCCATTATGATCGAGTCAAATGGACCAAGGGCGTGAAGGAGATCGAGATCCCAGGTATCAAATTGACCCAAAAACACTTAAAATAGGGGAAGGGTCGCATACCCAGCTAAGCAGGGTCGGACCTCCCAAAACAGAAAGTCAGACCCTCAGTTTTGAAGGAAGGGTCGGACAGCTTAAGACCCTAGGGTCGACGGGATCATCGACCCTCGGATTCTGCCGAATATAGAAATTAAGAAATTTCCTAATTTTTGATTGGGATTCTTTCCTAATCTCAGAGGGACTTATTTAGGATGTTCCTACTCTATTTAAAGGACGTCCCTAAGCCACTTTCACTCCTTTCACAACCCTAATCGAATTGAGAGAAAGAGAGGAGAAGGAAAGAGGAAGAAGGAAGGGAAGGAAGAGAAATTAAGCCAAAAGAGAAGAGTTGCAGAGAAAGATTATCTTCTCAGGTATGGATACTAATTCTATGAGTTTCTACAGACCTTAGGTTAGTTAATGTTGAGAGTGTGATTTCAGAGAAACCCAAACCATCAAGCTATGGTTAGATTTCCATGAAAAACCATAGAAGAATGCATGAAAGCTATCTAGGTGGGTTATACATGGTTTCAGACCATGGAATGAATGTAGGAGCAAGCCATAGGATTCCAAGTACGAAGAATGGATTAAAAGAGGGAATTGGACCAAAGTGCACCGAGGGTCGCACCGAGGGTCGATGACCATTCGACCCTAGGTGTTCCTGACCATCGACCCTCAGTGTTCGGGAAGTTCGGAGTTAAGGGAGGGTCGCACCCGGGGGTCGATCCCGACTCCGACCCTACCTCCGACCCTCGGTTAACGAGTAGTTTTTAAATTCTGAATAAATTCTAATTAAATTCTATCAACTTTGTTAGGTTTTCTAGCAATATAATAACACTGTAAAGGTGATTCTAAAGCTTGGAAAAGTATCTATTAGCAAGCTAAGGTGAGGAACCAGAACTCCAAACTAAATTATTTAATAACAGAAACTGTTTTCTATTTCTTGAGTCCTATGCTATGCTTGATTCTATGCGAATATGTTTGTAATGTGCATACAGCATGCCATCCAATATTTTTATTACTTGTTCATGCATATTTACTTTATTATTTATAACATGATGATGATGATGATGATAGGAATAGGCATGTGCTTGTATGTGTGTGGTTGATGTACTTGATGCGAGCGAGTATCAGGGGAGGTGTGATGAGAACGTCAATAAACGTTAACCTTTGGCGGGTCTCAACACTTTAGCTCTATCTTTAACTCAAGTCTTGTGCATTAGCATCGTCGTATCGCCATTACTTTAGCAGAACTATTATGTCGTAGAGTATCAGGGGAGGTGGTCTCGGTCCTTGTAGTCTCTGACTCTATCGGGGGACCTTAGCTCTATCTCTATGGACATTCTGAGGGATGCTGGGGTGAGGCCTTGGATACACTTTTTGGCATTAGGATTGGTTAGTTGTGAGCCCAGTTTGCAGCCCTCGCTAACAAGGGCTTACGTGTTGTTATGACACTATATAGCAATAAACGTAACCTTTGTTATATAATGTTCATGATTGGGTGCATGTGAGTTGACGATAAACGTGATCTTCAGGTAACGTCACACACTCGTGTATAGAGGTGGGGTCAATAAACACGACCTTTGGCTACCTAAACCTTTCTGTTGCATACTGCAAACTTATATACCAGACCAAAGATATAAATTGATTTTTGCATGCATATGTATTGTTGCATTGTTTTGGCTACTCACTGAGCCGTGATGTGTGCTCACCCCTCGACGTCGAATATTTTTAGTTGATGATGCAGGTTATACCATTGAAGACTATGTGAATGCGTCTGCGTACGGGAACATGGCAGCGATGGAAGCTGAAGCTGAAGTGGATACACACGACTCCTCTTGCGAGTGCAACTCGTGTGTATTTGATTAGATATTTTTATAGGTTTTTTTATTGGATTTATTAAGACATGTATTTGGTATTTAAATATTTATGTCTCAGTTGAAAACAGAATAATTTGCTATTAAATTAATGATATCATCTTAGTTTCTCAGTTCATGTTATTATAAGACTTCCGCTATTGTGTATTTACTCTGATTATGATTACGGATGTGTGTAAGTTTAGATAATGCGGGGATAGTTTATTTGAGATCCTGGTTGAACCGTTGGTTTATTAGCGGTTCATCACATCATTCTGAATAGTACAGAATTGGGGTGTGACAACTTGGTATCAGAGCATCTCAGGCCTTGTCCGCTGAACTAGCATACATTCAAGACAATAGTGAACTGAGATAGGATAAATTAAAAGCTTTAATATAAACACACTATAAGCACAAGTGATGATTGAGACCAAATTTAAAAAGAGAATAATGCATCTATAAAAGGGGAAACAAGTTACATACAATGAGAAAGAGAAACAAAACGTATATACATAACTGAAGCAGAGTACAGTCCACAACCCGGACAGTTACTCTGTAGTACAAGAAAATAAATACAATCATGAAGCTGGAGGTGAAGGAGGAGGCGGTGCCTCACGATCTCGGTCATAGTCCTCAGCATAGACCCTAGTCAACCAAGCCACCTGGGTCTGGGTCGTCCAGAGACTAGCTGTAAGATCGGCTACTCTCCTATCAGTCGCCCGCTGGACCGATAACAGCTCATCCACCCTCATACGCTGGGCGTCTAGCAACTCCTCCATCCTCAGATCAGATCTGCGCTGAGCCTCCCTGATCTCTTGCAGCATCTCCATCATGTCAGAAGGTGGAAGTGAAGGACCAGCCGCATGCGAAGGACCAGCCTCAGGTACAGGGTCCGCCGCAGAAGAAGTGCCAACACCAGCCGCATGTGTAGGTGAAGGCGGTGGTATCGAGTCGACATCCATATACATACGGTCATCATCGTCGACAGGATCCACGCGAGCTCTAGCAGCGGCAGCAGCAGCCTTGGCATCAGCCATCTCGATACGAGTGTGAGGGCGCACCATCGCGTTCCTCTCCTCATCACTAACCTGGGCATCCCGCATACCCATCTTGCAGATTGCCTCCCAATCTAGAGGCGACGAGAAGGTCTTCTCTTGGATCTTCTCACCTACCAGGTCAACCCCCAGACGGGTCAGTAGCACTGTAATCATGCATCCATAGGGTAGATTACCCCTATGACCGGACAATGTAGCACTAATCATAGTCCGCATGATAATGTATGGAAGGCAGACGGGCTGGCGAGTGTAGATGCTATAAATAAAAAATTGGGTCAGCTGAGAAACCCTCTCATAGTGTCCACTCTGTGGGATCAGATTATGCTGGATAATCTTACAGAAGACCCGTGGAGCTGGACGCAGATAACAAGCTCTCATCTGCCAACGATCAAGACGAAGCAACTGATTATCGATCTCGGCCCTCATCTCCATCTCAACAAACTGTGGCTCTCCAGGCGCACAGTACACCATGGGGCCATCATAAGGAATGCCCAACAAGTCGGCCACCTGCCGATAGTCGAAGGAAATATCTACCCCTTTGACGTAGCTGGTGATGCACAACTCCTGACCATGCTCAACGTCATTGTAATTCCCCACCACCTGGAGATTACAATAGAATAGACGCACCAAATTCGGGCATGTGCACGCGTCGTTGGTGATGACAGGAAGCCACCCCATGTCACCAAAGGCTCCCTCTACGTTGAACATGGCTAACTCAGCCAAGTTCACCATACGACCACCCTCAACCTTCTTACGGGCATAGTCAGCATACCGTGCCTCGGCTTCATTGGAACGGAAGCGAAGGGGATCACGAACTCTGGGTACCTTGGTATGAGCCATGGTATCTGCAAAATAAGAAAGAAAAGGAAAACAAGGAGTTAATAGGATAAAAATCCGAAACTTGATTTAATAACGACATAAGTTGACCATAAAGCCCCAATTCTCACCATACAAGGGGGCATGAGAACTTACGTAGGTTGAAATACATCCTACAACCCACATACAGTAGGAAATTTTAACTGACGATGTCCAATTTGAATAAATTCAAGAAAAATCAAAAACGTCGACAAATTAGGGCAAAAAGAGAAATTTAAAGTTTCTCGATAACCAACCGATGAAACTCAAAAATTATTGAGGGCTTTCGTTCCTCGAGACACCAATAACAAAGGCCCCCAATAAAAATCAAATTTTTACGATTGGAAAAATTTTAATTTGGAAAATACAAGTTAAACGTGCGAAAACCTAGAAATGGAAACCTAAAAACAGGTAAAAATGGGAATACATACCTGTAGGGATGAAGTGGACGTTGAAACCTGGAGTCAAACCGATCAAAAATGGTAGAGTGGCACTGTAGCAACTCAGAGAGGAGAGACGAGTCGAAACGGGAGGGAAATAATAAGAAATGACCCAGAATCAGATCTTAAAAATCTGATTTTTGGTTCGAGGGTCGGACAATTCGACTAGCACAATCGACCCTCGGCTCTCGGGAATCTAACAGAAAATCAAGGGTCGGCACTGAGGGTCGGATACCCATCGACCCTCGCATCGACCCTCAGCTCTCGGGAAGAACAGGTCATTCCCAGGGTCGGATACCAAGGGTCGGACATACCATCGACCCTGTATAGAAAAGACAGTATTTTTTTTATATGAGCTAGAATTGGAATTGATTATCGATTAACGTGCCTACATGAAATATGAATGACTTCTCACCTATTTTGATAATTTTTAGGCACCACCAATCACTGAAAGGAATCATGTCTGGACGTAGAGTAACCCGACAAACCCGAAATGCAGTCCCACCACCACCACCCGTGGAGGAGACTAGTCAAGAAAATAACTATGCACCGGGTAATCCAGAATCGGAAAACCCTACAAATTTGCCACCTCCACCACCAGAGCTAACAGCCGTGGTGATGAATTTGGCACAGCAGCTGCAGCAGATGCAACACGCACAGGCTCAGATGCAGGTTTCCATGGGAATTATGTTTCAAGCCACTCAGGGCTGCACCCATACACACAGGACAAGCCAGTGCAGCACCGGTGGGTAACCACCCCGCTCATCAGACACCTCAGCAACCGGCTGCACAGATTCCAGTGCAGGTTCCAGAAGCAGCTCAGGGTGATTACCAGTATCCACACCATATGTTTGGGGCAAACCCCCAAAACCAGTTGGACCACTCCCGACTAGTGGAGAGATTTTTGAAGATGAAACCCAAAGAATTCAACGGCAAACCGTCTGATCCATTGTGGCCAGCCCACTGGATAGACGAGATGGAGAGAAATTTCCTCATGATGACTATCACAGAGGAAGAGAAAGTACTATGTGCCACCTTCATGCTCAAGGGTGACGCACATCATTGGTGGAAATCCACGAAGACATATCTACTGACCAAGCACGTCCTACTGACCTGGGCTATATATAAGGAAGCCTTCTTTGAGAAATATTTTCCACGGAGCTTCAGAGATTCGATGGAGAAGGAGTTCCTGAGCCTATATCAGGGACAGATGATTGTGGACTCATATCAACAGTGCTACGAAGAGCTGTTTTTCTTTGCACCGGCTAGCATGCAAGAAAAAGATACCAAAACCCGTAGGTTCGTTACGGGACTGAGAGGAAGCATCAGGGAACATGTTCTGGGCTTAGAAAAGAGAATTTATAATGAAGCTGTTCAGATCGCTCGAGTTATAGAATCGAGCCAGAAGGAGAGTTATTTTACTCAAAACAGAGGCATCAAAAGGCCAGCCGAAAATTCTTACAACGGAGGCAATAACAAGACATATAAGCCTTTCCGTCCTTAGAATTTTACTGCTGCAACCAGGACTACTCCAGCAGCTCAACCACAGCCAAAGCCAAACTCTGAAGTCCTGAAGTGTTTTAACTGCAACCAGCCGGGACATATGGCAAGGGAGTGCCCTAAGCCCAATAAGCAATTCCATCAGGGACATGTATATGCTGTTACGTCCGAGGATGCGGCCGCATCACCCGATGTGGTCACAGGTATGACTGAAACTTTTAAAGTTATAATTACATTGAATGAGCATGTAGACTAAGTAAAGATAAATCATAGGTATTGTACCTATAAATGACGTACCCACCAGAGTACTCTTCGATTCCGGAGCTACTCATTCATTTATATCTGTGTCATTTGGGAAGAAGACGAAATTACCCATCAAAACATTAGACTACAAATTACTTGTACGATCACCGATGGGGTTAGAAGTGGAACTAGAGAAAGGTTATGGACCATGTCCAGTTCTCATTGGAGAGAAGACTTTAGATGCAACCTTGATACAACTTAAGATGGCAGACTTTGATGTCATCTTGGGAATGGACTGGTTAGCTCGGCATTCTACAAATCTATTATGCGCCGAAAAGAAGCTAACGTTCAAAGACAAAGAAGGAGCAGAATTAAGTTTCTCGGGAACCAAACTTCCCCGGAGACGCAAGCTCATACTTTCAGCACTAAAGGCTAAGAAGTGCCTTGAGAAGGGGGCAATCAGGTATCTAGTATCCGTGGTCGACCTAACCAAGGAAGTGCCACGAATGGAAGATATTGATGTCGTGCGGGACTATCCTGACGTATTTCCGGAGGAACTACCCGGATTACCACCCGACCGAGCCACAGAGTTTGTGATAGACCTTATACCTGGAGCCGCACCCGTATCAAAAGCACCCTATAGAATGGCTCCTACGGAACTGAAGGAACTGAAGGTGCAACTACAAGAACTATTGGACAAGGGTTATATTCGACCTAGTATATCTCCATGGGGTGCACCGGTGTGGTTCATAAAGAAGAAAGATGATAGCGTTTGATTATGTATCGACTATCGGGAGTTGAATAAACTGACAATCAAGAATCGATATCCACTACCTCGGATCGATGACTTGTTCGATCAGTTACAAGGAGCGAAAGTATTTTCTAAGATCGATCTTCGATCAGGCTATCATCAGCTGAAGATTAAAGAAGGTGATATTCCGAAGACAGCATTCAGGACCAGATATGGACATTATGAATTTTTGGTTATGTCTTTCGGATTAACTAATGCACCGGCAACGTTCATGGAACTTATGAACCGAGTTTTTCACGATATGTTGGATACGTCGGTTATAGTATTTATTGATGACATATTGGTATATTCCAAGGACAAGGAAACTCATATCAAGAACCTAAACGCAGCCCTACAGCGTTTAAGGAAAGAGAAGCTATATGCCAAATTTTCAAAGTGTGAGTTTTGGCTAAGTGAAGTCGCCTTCTTAGGCCATGTAGTATCCGTTGAAGGAATCAAAGTGGACCCCAGCAAGATCGAGGTTATTGTAAAGTGGGAAGCACCAAAGAGCGTTTAAGAAATTAAAAGTTTTCTGGGTCTCGCTGGTTATTATCGGAGATTCGTGGAAGACTATTCCCGGATTGCCGTACCTCTCACCAGTTTGACTAAGAAAGGTGAAAAGTTCGTGTGGACCGATAAATGCGAGAAGAGTTTCCAAACACTGAAGACCAGATTGATATCTGCCCCAATTTTGACTATTCTTGTTCCAGGACTGACATTTACTTTATACACTGATGCGTCGGGACTGGGACTAGGATGTGTGCTTATGCAAGGAGAGCAAGTAATTGCTTATGCCTTAAGACAGTTAAAGGTACATGAGAAAAATTATCCCACTCATGATCTGGAGCTAGCGGCAGTAGTACATGCGGTCAAGATATGGAGACATTACCTATACGGAGAGAAATTTCAGATTAAGTCGGACCATAAAAGTCTTACTTATTTATTTAATCAGAAGGAGTTGAATATGAGACAACGAAGATGGCTGGAACTATTGAAAGACTCTGATTGTGATATCCAGTATCATCCAGGAAAAGCGAACGTAGTAGCGGATGCATTAAGTAGAAAAGCAATGATAAAATCTCAAGGAGAAGTTAGCACGACCGCAGCAATGTGCACCACCGGAATAGTATTCAATCATGGCAACGAGCAGTATGTGATAGATACAATGGATGAATCAGCCAACCAAGGGTTTATTCATCGGTTTTCGTATATGTTTGCGGCATTGAAGATTATACCGAATATAATGGATGAAGTGAAGACAACTATCAAAGCAGATCCTTATCTGAGAACAGTACAAGAAGATATTGAGAAAGGTAGGACCAACCCTGAGTTCACCTTGGATGACGAGAGGGTACTGAAATATAAAGGAAGAATATGTGTACCTGGAACAGAAAGTGTAGACATTAGACACCGACTGATGAAGGAAGCCCACACCACCATCTATTCGATACATCCTGGAAGTACAAAAATGTATCATGACCTAAAGAAACTATATTGGTGGAGGGGGATGAAAGCAGATGTAGCTAAGTTCGTGTCCCAATGCCTAAATTGTCAGAAGGTAAAGGCTGAACGACAAAGACCTGCAGGACTATTGCAGCCATTACCGGAACCAGCATGGAAATGGGACTGTATCACTATGGACTTCGTCACAGGGCTACCATTGACTCCTCGAGTAGTTGATGTAGTTTGGGTGATTGTGGACCGTCTGACTAAAACAGCTCGCTTCATACCTATACGACCTCAGTATACACTGGAAAGGTTAGCGAAGCTATATGTGGATAATATTGTTCGATTACATGGTGTTCCAGAAAGCATTGTGTCTGATAGAGATCCACGATTTACTTCCAAATTTTAGGAAGGATTGCAAAAGGCTATGGGTACAATGCTAAAGTTCAGTACTGCATTCCACCCACAGACAGATGGACAGTCGGAGTGTACAATCCAGATTCTAGAAGATATGCTACGAGCTTGTGTGATTGATTTTAAAGGATCATGGGACAAAAATTTACCATTGATCGAGTTTGCTTATAACAATAGCTATCAGGCCACTATACAGATGTCACCTTATGAAGCACTATATGGCAAGAAGTGTCGAACTCCCTTGTTTTGGAATGAAGTTGGAGAACGTAGTATTGTTGGACCAAAATTTGTGGAAGAAACTTGCTGAGTGGTCGACATCATCAAGGAAAGAGTGAGAACAACTCAGAACCGTCAGAAGCAATATGCCGATACTTGACGAAGAGATCTAGAGTTCGCTGTAGGTGATAAAGTATTTTTGAAGGTATCGCCTATGCGAGGATTGAAGAGGTTCGGACAGAAAGGGAAACTAACTCCAAGATATGTCGGGCCATATGAAATTCTAGCTAAGCGTGGAAAAGTAGCTTATCTTAGCACTACCACCATCTATGTCAAGTGTGCATGATGTATTTCACATTTCCTTATTGAAGAAGTATGTCAAGGATCCAACACATGTTTTGACAGTAGATTTGCCGGAATTGACTGATGATTTGACATTTGAAGTAACACCAACAGAGATCACTAGTCGAAAGGTTCAACGTCTACGCAACAGAGATATCTATTATGTTAAGGTCACATGGAAAAGTAGAGACATGGAAGAGGTTACATGGGAAGAAGGAAATGCTATGCGAAAGCAATACCCTCACTTATTTGATTCAGAAGGTAAGTAGAATTTCGAGGACGAAATTTTTATAAGTTGGGAGCAGTTGTAAGACCCGTGTCAATCTAACCCGGTCTTACCACCTTGAACCAGGTTTACCCATTATGGTCGAGTCAAATGGACCAAGGGCGTGAAGGAGATCGAGATCCCAGGTATCAAATCAACCCAAAAACACTTAAAATAGGGGAAGGGTTGCATACCCAGCTAAGCAGGGTCGGACCTCCCAAAACAGAAAGTCAAACCCTCAGTTTTGAAGGGAGGGTCGGACAGCTTAAGACCCTAGGGTCGACGGGATCATCGACCCTCCCATCGACCCTCGGATTCTGCCGAATATAGAAATTAGGAAATTTCCTAATTTTCGATTGGGATTCTTTCCTAATCTCAGAGGGACTTATTTAGGATGTTCCTACTCTAAAGGACGTCCCTAAGCCACTTTCACTACTTTCACAACCCTAATCGAATTGAGAGAAAGAGAGGATAAGGAAAGAAGAAGAAGGAAGGGAAGGAAGAGAAATTAAGCCAAAAGAGAAGAGTTGCAGAGAAAGATTATCTTCTCAGGTATGGATACTAATTCCATGAGTTTCTACAGACCTTAGGTTAGTTAATGTTGAGAGTGTGATTTCGGAGAAACCCAAACCATCAAGCTATGGTTAGGTTTCCATGGAAAACCATAGAAGAATGCATGAAAGCTATCTAGGTGGGTTATACATGGTTTCAGACCATGGAATGAATGTAGAATGGAATGTAGGAGCAAGCCATAGGATTCCAAGTACGAAGAATGGATTAAAAGAGGGAATTGGACCAAAGTGCACCAAGGGTCGCACCAAGGGTCGATGACCATTCGACCCTAGGTGTTCCTGACCATCGACCCTCAGTGTTCGAGAAGTTCAGAGTTAAGGGAGGGTCGCACCCAGGGTCGATCCTAACTTCGACCCTACCTCCGACCCTCAGTTAACAGAGTAGTTTTTAAATTCTGAATAAATTCTAATTAAATTCTATCGACTTTGTTAGGTTTTCTAGCAATATAATAACACTGTAAAGGTGATTCTAAAGCTTGGAAAAGTATCTATTAGCAAGCTAAGGTGAGGAACCAGAACTCCAAACTAAATTGTTTAATAACAGAAACTATTTTCTATTTCTTGAGTCCTATGCTATGCTTGATTCTATGCGAATATGTTTGTAATGTGCATACAACATGCCATCTAATATTTCTATTACTTGTTCATGCATATTTATTTTATTATTTATAACATGATGATGATTATGATGATAAGAATAGGCATGTGCTTGTATGTGTGTGGTTGATGTACTTGATGCGAGCGGGTATCAGGGGAGGTGTGATGAGAACGTCAATAAACGTTAACCTTTGGCGGGTCTCAGCACTTTAGCTCTATCTCTAACTCAAGTCTTGTGCATTAGCATCGTTGTATCGCCATTACTTTAGCAGAACTATTATGTCATAGAGTATCAGGGGTGGTGGTCTCGGTCCTTGTAGTCTCTGACTCTACCGGGGGGCCTTAGCTCTATCTCTATGGACATTCTGAGGGATGCTGGGGTGAGGCCTTGGATACACTTTTTGGCATTAGGATTGGTTAGTTGCGAGCCCAGTTTGCAGCCCTCGCTAACAGGGGCTTACGTGTTGGTATGGCACTATATAGCAATAAACGTAACCTTTGTTATATAATGTTCATGATTGGGTGCATGTGAGTTGACGATAAACGTGATCTTTGGGTAACGTCACACACTCGCGTATAGTGGCAGGGTCAATAAACGCGACCTTTGGCTACCTAAACCTTTCTATTGCATACTGCAAACTTATATACCAGACCAAAGATATAAATTGATTTTTGCATGCATATGTATTGTTGCATTGTTTTGGCTACTCACTGAGCCGTGATGTGTGCTCACCCTCGACGTCGAATATTTTTAGTTGATGATGTAGGTTATACCGTTGAAGACTATGTGAATGCGTCTGCGTACGGGAACGTGGCAGCGATGGAAGCTGAAGGTGAAGTGGATACACACGACTCCTCTTGCGAGTGCAACTCGTGTGTATTTGATTAGATATTTTTATAGGTTTCTTTATTGGATTTATTAAGACATGTATTTGGTATTTAAATATTTATGTCTTAGTTGAAAACAGAATAATTTGCTATTAAATTAATGATATCATCTTAGTTTCTCAGTTCATGTTATTATAAGACTTCCGCTGTTGTGTATTTACTCTGATTATGATTACGGATGTGTGTAAGTTTAGATAACGTGGGGATAACCTATTTGAGATCCTGGTTGAACCATTGGTTTATTAGCGGTTCATCACATCATTCTGAATAGTGCAGAATTGGGGTGTGACATATAACAATGAGCAATCCAAATATGACATGTGAGCAATCCAACTATGTAGCAAGTGAATAATCCGAATATGGCATGTAAGCATCATAGCATGTGAGAATCAAGCAATGCACGTGAGAATCAATCAAAGCATGTGAAAATCAAGTGAAGCATGTGAGTCAATGTATCAAAACATATTTTTAGATCTATGGTCTAGACTCAATGCATCGATCATCATCAATGTGACCAAGATCATATTTAATCGGCTACTCAAACTTGATGTAATCGATCATCATCAATGTGATCAAGATCAAATTTGATTGAAGGCTTGAATTAATTCAAGATCTTAAGTCAACAGTTCAGATCATACCAACATCAATAGATCAGACATTAATGGCTCAGATTAAACACATCATTAGATCATCATTTGACTGAACTCAATGGAAAAATTATCATCATCACATATAGATCAACGGCCAAATTAAATAACTCATCACATAATCTAATTTCATGACAAAAAATTATCAATCAATGATTTCAATTTAGTGATGCAAATCAGGATTATGATGGGGTGCTGATCAAAGGTTATGGACCAATGGTACAGAATAGATCAATGGTCATGGTTGGATCAAAGGCTACAGGTGAATCAAGGGGTTGTCATTGGATCAATGGTGAAGGAGGGGTGAAGGCAAAGTTGTAGGGTAGCAAGGTGTAACAGAACAAAGTTGCAGGCGATGAGGTGGATTTGGTTATGTTGCAAGTGAAGTGAGGTGGAAGAAAATCATGGTTCAGGTAGGTTAATGGTACTACCATAAGGTGTATTGAGTTGGAGTGTGCTGAGTGATGAGTGAAGTTGCTACATGTGTTCGGTGGGGATCTGGGGTTTTAAACTGCAAGTAATGGATTCAGTTATTGCAGGTAGTGTGATCTGGGTTTGATGATACAAAGGCTGGTGGGCAAATTGGTGGTCAGTTCAGATGAAGTAGTGGGGGTGTATTCGTAGGGATTACATGAGGTATTGTTATCTAGGTGTATGGGATTGGGAAATGGATGTGATACGTGGTGGAGTTGAATGGTTGCTGCAGGTGCATAAGTGATGGTGTGTTGGATAGGTAGTAAGAAGATGGTTTGATGACCAAGTGATGGTTGAGTACAGGTTTCAGTAGGTGGTCGATTGCTGGCTAGATTAGGTAGATGTGAGGGATTGCAAGTGTAAAATGCTATCAGGTTTTGGGGGGCTATCTCGGTGGAAGTTACAAAGGGTTCTTGGAGGGTGATGGCGATGACAGGTGGTAGTGGGATCAGGTTCTCATTCATAGGGATTTGGCTATGGTAAGTAGAGGTTTACTAGCGATGTTGGTGGTTTAGTTCCTGTAGTGAATTGTAGGTGTTGAATGGTGGGATAGTAGCATGTCTGAGGGGGATAAGTGTTCCGTCGGCCAAAGGTCTATATCGAATGTAGCAGGTCTAGTGGCTGTGCTTGAGTGTGCTGGACCAGTGTTGGGTAAATCGATTCTGCTGGGGTTGTGCTAGCCGTAGGTCATGGTGGGTTTAGATTAGGTAACAGGTAAGTGGGGTTCTAGCTTCAGGGATGATGGTGATGGCTGTGGTTTACAGTGGAGATGGGAATGGTGGTTCAGGGAGTATAGGTGATCTATTGCAAGTTTAGTGGCAGCAATGGTGACAAAAATAAAGTAATGAAAATAAAAATGAGCTCACCTTGGGTTCCCCTCTCACTTCTTCTTCTTCTTCTTCTTCTTCTTCTTCTTCTTCATCATCTTTTTCTTCATCTCTTTCTTTATCTGATTCTCTCTCAAGTTCCCTCTCTCCCTCGGTATCTTCTTCCCCTTTTCTCCTTCTTTCTTTTCTTCTTGATTCTCCTTTTATAGTCCCCCTCCTTCCTCACTATAATTTTTTTCCTTTCTCCTCTCCCTTTCGATCCTCTCTCAAACTCTTTGCTTTTTCTCTCTCCCTTTCCTTCTCTGTTGGTCCTCTCTATCCTATTTTTTTTCCTCTGCCATGTACTTTTTTTTCCACCATTATTCTTTCTTTCTAATTTCAAATCTGTTTCCTTCTCTCTCTTCTTTACGGATCTTCCTCTCCTTATTTCTGATTTCTTTCCTTATAACCCCAACAATTCTCTCATTCATTAGGTTTCTTTTTTTTTTGGTTTGGCTCCACCTATCCTTCTTAATCTTCTTCAATCTCTCTCTCTTAGAGATCTTATTCTCAATCTTCTTTGCATTAGGTCCCTGGATGTGCTTTTCCTAATTTGAACTGCCAGCGATTCCCATTTCATTTTCTATCAAATCCCTACTGAGTCTCTCAATCTCTCTCAAAAATCTTCTTTTCCTTATTTCTCCACTCTCGCATTTTTATTCTCAAGCCTTATTTTCTTTCTTTCCTAATCCCACCAACCAGTGGCCCCTCTATTTCCTTCTTTTGAGTCCCACGGAATCCCATTTCTTCCTTTGATAAACCATGACACATGCCCCAATATTTTCTTTCCTTAAAAATAAACACGGATTTCTTTCCCTCTTGAAACTCCACGGTGCATATCCCTTGCTCCTCTTTGAAAACCCATGGCCGGCCATGATCTTTTCTTTCTTATTTTATCATAAAAAAATGACATAAGGAGAATAGATCGGGTTCTATTGTTTGGCTTGCCTTAAATCTGGCCCAAGGGTTGGGTTGGCCTAAGTTAGACTACCCTTGAGTTGGTCTAGGCCGGTGTGGATAGAGCAAGGTTTTCTCTCTCTCTCTCTCTATCATTTCATGACCCATTTCATCGTGCCACTCTGCATGGAATCTTTTAACGACCCTTGTCATGGATTTTCTATGTCCACTTTGTAGACCACATAAAATAAAGAATAGTGATGATTGAGTCAAGTAATTTGGACGTAAAACTTCAAAGATATGAAGAACTGAAGTTTTTTCAATAATTCTACATGCATGATTGCATGGGACCCATCAATGGCCTCTACTCGGGATTCTTCACTCCCACTTTGAAGAAGACTAAAAATGAAACATAATGGCACTGGAGTCACCTGATTTGGATGTAGGACGGCCAGGATATCATGATTTGAAGTTTAAATAATTAAACTTACAATAATTTGCACAAAAGCCCTTGGAATATTCATAATAATTTTAGAAACCTCCCTTATACGTACCATCCAACTAAAATGGCCATATCTTCTTCATTTAACATCGGAATTAAATGGTTCTAGTCTCGTTTTGAAGGTAGTTCCGTGACCTAAACATCCATGTAGGTTGTGGCCCATGACCTTGCTACAGGGCCCATCAAAATCAGCCTCAAAGTCATAGTCAAAAATTTAAAATTTTACTTAACTCTCTTCCTTTGTTGTCTACACACCAAGAAGAGTTTGCTTAGTTAGGGATGGCAAAAATTGGTTGCTTACAGTTGGTTGGACTGATTCTTTCCAAACGGGATTTCTATACTAAGAGATAGAGGGTTTTTACTCTTAGCTGGAGTTCAATACACTCCATTGATGATATAGATGTTAGGCTAGTGTCGGCAGGAGAACCTATTATGTAAGAACAATTGAAATTAGCCCATATTTTTGGATGCGGGTTTCACTTAGGCTTGTTGTCCATTATGTTCCATAACTTCTATGAAACGAACAACTTAACTATTTAACAATTTGTTCAGCATTGTTGACTATTATGAGTCACCAATGTCATCTCAACCTTTCCTATGAGTTACTGTCCATGCTTCTCCCAACATGTTAGAAGAGGAATATAGATTTCCCATATAACATAGAAAAACTTCATTCAAGTTCTTACCCCCAACCAGTGTAAGCTTATATCCTACATTTTCTATTTTGCATGGAGTCACTTCACATTACAGTAGTGTAATAGAAGTTTTTAGATCACAACCATCACATAGAGCACCTTACATTCATTCATATACTTCGATGCCCATTTGTTTATCCAATAGTACAATTCATCTTAAATTGCAATAATATTTCATTGAGGTAACGTCATCCCTTATTACATGATTAAGTGTCATGTCAAACATTGATAAAACCTCCTATATTCATAACAGTACAAATACCACAGTCCAACTTTAATAAATATCAAAATATTTACTGCATTCAACACCTTGCACCATATAGCTCATAAACCATATACCAATACAGTAAATCATTTCATTCGTACATCTATAAATACATAAGAATCAAACTCAAAGAGCATTCATCACCATAGCATGCACATATATATAACTATATAAGCCTACTACAAGAAGTCAATTACTCACCTTGACAATCACAAATTCCCTTTTTAATCTTAGAGCAAGGTTTGAATGCAACAAGAAAGTCCTTCACTTCCTATAGCCATAAAGTCATATTTTTTACTTATAAATTACATGAGCAAACCCCAAAATGATGTTAGAACCATTGGGAAGTAATGTCTTCTTACCTGAACCTTTTTTTTTACCAAAAGTGACCTCCTTTTGGCTTAAACTTAAGAACTTCTTTCTATGCTGTCCTAGCCTTAACAATTCATCATAGGAAACTTTAATCAATTTAAAAGTTCTCTTCTAACCCCTTACAATGCCCCATAATAAAGTGCTCTATCCTTATGATCAGTATCCATGTCCATCTAGGTCCCCTAGGTAAGAAACCACATCACTTAAACACCTAAACATGCTGTACAACAATTTTTGGAAAATGGACCTTTAGTCGATATAAATTTCATTTGAGTGCCAAAAACCTCATGAAAAATTCTCAAATTTGAACCACATATAGCTTACAGGTTGATAAAAGTTGTTAAAAAATAATTGCATCAAAAATTAATTTAAATATGCCAGAATAGCCTTAGAGGTCGATGAATCTGGGCCTAGTGGTCGACCAAAATGAGTTGGTTGACCGCCCCCAGGCTAGTCGACTGTCAGACAGGCAAAAGCCTACTCTGGCCCCCAACTTCAATTCTTTTGGTTTCTCTTGCCCTCATTTTCTCTCCACACTTTATTAGACCTATTTACAATATGCTAGGAACATTTTCAATCTCCCAACCATCTATACATCAATCATAACCCCCATTCCAATCTTGATTCACTTTCATAGTAAAAAAATGCATTTCTAAAAATTTTTCTTCTTCTTCTTGTTTCTATAAATAATTATCACCATAAACCTCTCCTAACATATCAATTAGACTCAGATACAGTCTTTGGAGGTGTTCACCATTTATAAAAATTACTTTTCTCCATTTTATACATGCATGCAATCACTTGTACATATACTTTGTTGGAGTTTTGATGAACAATGCTATTGTTCATCATCTCTAACACATAGAAACTCAAATGATTCTAAAACATCATTTCATTTTCATTGATTCAACATGCAATCAACTTCCTAAGCTCAGCAATGAATTTGGAACAAAGAGGTAATACAGCTCAAGCACTATATTTTTGCTACATCCTTAGCTTGCATGTTCCAACACTTCTTGCTACAACTAATAGACCTTCCTCAACTTCCAATACTTGATTTTCTTGCTAAGATTTAATTCCATACTCTAGGAATCCTCCAATCTTTCTTCTAAATGCAATAGTTCACATAATAACACCTTTTTAGATTGAAAATAAAAAATTTCTCTCAACTCACCTCTAAAGGTCCTCCCATGCCTTCCAATGAATTTTTGTTCTAACCAAAATGAAATGGTTAGATTTTGGTCTATCTTATATATATTTTTCTTATTTTATTTTAATTCCAAAAATTGACTTTATGTGCTTCTTAGTCTACCCTCAACCATTCTTATTTTTTTTTTCCTTAGTAAACTCCCATAACCACTAGTCTATTAATTTCATATTAACATTATACACTAATACATGGATTACTATTCCTATACTATTAGTCTAAACATACATTAAAACATATAATTATATTCCTATTTATAAACCAAGCATCCGTCATATACCTCTTAATATAATTAGTACCACTTTAAATTCCAAGAAAATCTATATACATTTAATTAGGAAAAATATCATCTTTATACCTAGTTTGTCCATAACTCCTCTTAACTACTCTACCAATTTATCCAGGCTGCACCTATAAGATCGGTGCGTGTAAATTTTGAGGACGAAATTTTTGTTAAGGGTGGTGGAATTGTAAGATGCGCACGCCACGAACCCGGTCTAACCTTAAGTTCTCGTGTCTTGATTGGTCTTCCTATCATAATCGGCTCAAGTGATCCAATTGTATGAAGAAACCACAAGATGAGATAAGCCACAAGTTAAATTTTGTTGTCATGGTTGACTGTTAAGTTTGTATGGAAGCAACAGTCAAAAATTAAAAACCAATAAATTTTAGACGTTGGTGGTAGTATTGAGGGCAACGGTCGCACCTATGGTCGACCGTATTGAGACCGTATAACCTATGGTCGCATGTTTTGGTTGTATGGTCGACGATTTATGCGACCGTATGATAGAGCGTACGAACCCAGAATCAACTCTGTGTTTAGGAATCTTTCCTAATTTGAGGAGGACTCTTTCCTAATTGTAAGAGGACTTTATATGGGGCTTTCCTCTATATAAGGGGCGTTCCTTAATCTCTCTCACTGTTTTAGAACTAAAATTGGAACTCTAAACCTAAGAGAAAAACAGAGAGAAAAAGAGAAAGAGAAGGAAAATCGGAGATGAAGGCTGACAGAAGGAGTTCTACAGACTCTCCACAACAAGTAAGGTATGAACCTTGTCTTTGTAGCCTTAGAACACTAAAAGTAAGAGTTTCAATGTTAAATTGAGATACCAAACCCAAAGTAAGGATTCAACTGTGGATTTTTTTGAGTAAATCTCAAACAGGGATCCTGGAGAATGGGATAAAGTATTAATGTAGTAAACTAAGAATATTAGTCTTCGAATGATCATTAGGGAGGACCCCATTGATGATCCAAGAGGAGGAATCCATATTGGAAGTAAGAAATTATATTAAACTTGTATGGTCACAGATATGCTCGACCATGGGATGAGAAAAGAGTTGACCAGAACCATTCGAAAAGAATTCAGGAAACATAAGATCGCAAGTACGATCCCATGTAATGCGACCATAGGTTATCGATCGTACATCCTACGGTGGCATATATTGCAACCATAGGATCGACCATAGGATAACATCAAGTATATTTTGAGATGAAACAAGGTTTTCGACTACTGTAACATAGTAAACTTGAACCCTAACTTAAACACATTAATTTTTTAGGTTACTAATAGATTCAAAGTGACTTCCAAAGCTTCAGAGACGAACAAACATTGATCAATGGTGAGGGAACAAGACCTAAACTAATTAGATAATAATAAACTATTTTATTTTATTTTATCCAGTGTAACGAATGCTTCTATGCTTGCATGCTTGTAATGTGCATCTTACATGTCATCCAATATTTCTATTATTACTGCTCATGCATATTTATTTCTATATATTATAACATGATGATGATGATGATGCTAGGAATAAGCATGTGACTGTATATGTTTGGTTAGTATGGTTAATGAGAGTGGGGCATCAATAGCAGGACATGGCGTGGTGGTCTCTGACCTGGTCACCAGACTCTAACTCTATCTCTACTCAAGTCTTGCCCATTGACAACATTGTATCGCCATTGCCTTAGCAGAAATATTACATTGTAGGGCATCAGGGGAGGTGATCTCAGACAGTGTGGTATTTGACTCTGTTAGGGGGCTTTAGCTCTCTCTCTATGGACATATTATGGGATGTTGGGGTAAGGCCTTAGATACACTGGATGACATTTAGGATTGGTTAGTTGCGAGTCTAGTTTACAAGCCCTCGCCAATATGGGCTTACGTGTTGGTATGGGTAGGGCATCAGGGGAAGTGTTGGTGGTATTTAATCAAGGCACTTTAACTTATCTCTATTCCATGATGGGTGCATGTAGGATGACAATGGTGTTTGATCCATTGGACAGATTCACACACTCATGTATAGAGGTGCAGTTGCTGCCAATCCTTTCTACAGCATATTGCAAACTTAAAAATCCGATCAAATATATGAATTGAATGCATATGTATGTTTGTTGCATTGTTTTGTTCACTAACTAAGCTCAAGTTGGAGAACTGACCCTCGCATGTGTAATTCTTTTTAGTTTCTAATGTTGTAGGTATTACTATTGAAGATTATATTGATGCGTCAAAGTATGGACAAATAATGGCTATGGATATGCAAGCTATAAAGGACGAGCAAGACTCATCAAGCGAGTGTTTCCACCGTGGTTACGCTTAGTGTTAACTTTCGTATTTGATACTTGTAATATGTATTAATTATGTTTTGGTTAATTGGAGATAACTGGATCATTTAATTACTTGTCATGTAGATCTCAGTTCATTATTAATAAGACTTTCGCACTCAAATATCTCTGATTATTACTATGGAGTGTGTTTTGGTTTAACATGGTTGGCATAGCCTATACAAGATCCTGCTTTGAATTGTTGATTTTCATGATGGGTCATCACACCATCGGTTAGTCCATAACTGGGGTGTGACAACTTGGTATCAGAGCTCTAAGGCTTTGTCCATCAAACCTGAATACTTTCACAAGAGTCATGAACTGAGTTAGGTTAAATTTAAAAGCTTTAATACAAATACACCATAAGCACCTGTGCTGGTTGTGACAGAACTTAAATAACACAATAATATACATATAAAAGGTGAAACCATATGTATATACACATAGAAGAAAAAGAAAATCTAAATGTATACTAATAAACAAATAACATAAGGTACGGTCTACAAGTCAGACAGTTGCCTGAGTATACAAAAGACATAGTACAATAGCAAGAAGGGAGCATCTGTAAAGCAAAAAATTAAAATACTGAGTTGGTGATTAAAAAAATGTGAAACTCGATGTATGACTGAGGAAGAAGGAAAATGACTAGTAATGCCTAAATCCCTACAGAAGTAAAGCTATACTCCTCGGTGATGTAAAGACTCAGAGTCAGATCCGTCATACGCTGATCTATCATCACTGAGCATTAAGAAGAGGTTGTAACCTGACCCCACCACTATTTGGGTCAAGAACGGGTAATCAGAACCATCTGAGCAAATGCCAAATAATGATAATCAGACTGGAGCAAGTCAAAGGGGATGAACAACCAGGCTACTCCAGCCAATCTACCTGGACGACCAAATGCCTTGGCTACGATTATAACGAATTTGGTCTGACAAAATGCAAGTGCAACAACAGATGATACCGACTATGCAAGTTACCATGTAAATTGCTACCCAAGTTGCCAATGCTACACCAACACCTTTGGGTCAGACGAAGTACAGTACCAGTTAATAGTAACATTGTACCTCCAGCACCCATTGACCATAACCCAGTGTCTATCATACAGTAGGTCCCAATAATGCATACCCAGTGCAGAAACTTAGTGCACAACAAGCAGTGTATCAAGTTGGGATACCCTTATTAGCCACCGATGTATGGGATAACTACCTTGTGGTAGAATGATCCGACAAGGATTGAGAAATGTTTCCTGAAGATAAAGCTCGGATGTTTTTATCAAGGGATCAAATCTATTGTGACCATATAACTAAACAGATTTATATAGGATGCAGTGCATCATTGACTTACTCTTATGATTATAGAGGATGTACATACTTGATTTTAAATTCTCGTGCCTTGACAGGATACTTTCTCGATTCAACCTGTCAATTGGGGTTATAGATATTATTTCCTTAGAATTAGTCCTGATTATACCAATTTAAGCCACTCTCATGATCGATAACATAAATAGAGATATGAACTAAATGAACAGTTAAAGGTTTAATCATGTTGAGCATACATCTTTTCGATTTATACCTGATTTATTGATGTACCAAAACTTTCTTTAGATTTACTCCTGTAATGCCTGGACTAATGGCATTATATACTCGATAGAACCGGTAACCATGAGGTTAAGAGCTGTAGAACCTCTATTTTCATGTTTGGATCACCGTGCAACCTAATAACCTTTTGATGCCAGTTAGATTACCATAGATTTACTCCTGATCCTTTAAACCTAAGTTCACTAGATAAAACAAAAGCTTTTCATCATACTAAATTTGAAAGAAAAAAATGAATTGCTTTTGGATAAACATTCTGATTCTTTCATTCTCTAACCTCTATGGATAAAGTTACTTAATTAATAAGGAAAATTATGGGAGACAATTGGATTCAGTTAAATCTTTATAGCCAAGAAACCTTAGATGAAGTAATGGAGAATCTGTTATGAGATTGCTAGATGGATGGATTTAAGTCACGGTTTGTAAAGGAGTGCATAAGCAAGAAGTGAGGACTGCCAAGAGTAGCCAGTAAAAAGTAGATAGCACTCAAGTAGAGTTATAGATGGTTATGTCGGTATGAATCTTGATAAGGTAAAAGATTTTAAAAAGCATATCTAAGAGAGGATACAAGGAAGAAGTTAAAATTTGTGGCATCGATAGTATTCGGATTAGTATAACTAATACTGAGTTATGCCTAATGTCAAGTGAGATGATTAAGTAATGACCAAGAGAGTTTGGCAAGATTAATGAAATTATAAGCATATACCCTAATGCTTATAGGTAAACTTGGGATATGAAGTGAGTAACAATCACAAGATACTTTTCGAGCTATATGATAGAGAGATTAGGATAAAGCAGCAGTGATAATAGAGATGTAAGTTAATGAGTATAATATAAGATTATTGATGTAAGCTAATGAGCTTTTTGGGATATGAGATTATTGACGATAATCTTTGAAAAACTAAGAGGTAAAAGGGGACTAAACATGCTCTTAACACCTTTAAACTAGATTTTTCTAGTTCAAGCCCTTTCAGACTAGATGTTGTATTATGTGAGTGTTATGAACAATGTGTGAATCGTATATATGGACGAAAGTTGGATACAACCTAATTTGACTTGAGATGGCAGATTTTGACATCATCTTGGAGATAGACTGGTGATCTCAACACTCTACAAAGCTGTTATGTGTATAGAAGAAGTTGTCATTCAAGAATAAAGACTGAACACAATTTGGTTTTATTGGAACCATATTTTTTAGGAAGCGAAAGCTTGTCCTCTCTACATTAATGGCGAATAGATGCTTTGAAAAGAAAGGTGTTGGATACATGATATATGTGGTAGGCATTACCAAAGAAGCACCACAGATGAAAGATATTGATGTGATGCCTAAATTTCTTAATGTATTTCCAGGAGACTTACTCAGGTTACCACCTGATCATGCAACCGAGTTCGTTATTGACTTATTACCAGGGACGTCACCTATTTCAAAGGCATCCTATAGAGTAGCTCCTTTGGAGTTGAAGGAACTGAAGACTCAACTACAGGAGTTCTTGGACAAAGGTTCTAATTAGCTAAGTATTTCATCACGGGGAGCGCCAGTGCTATTGGTGAAGAAAAACAACGAAAGTGTTTTGGTTGTGTATAGATTATTAAGAATTAAACAAGCTAATGATAAAAAATCAATACCCACTACCTCAGATCGATGACTTATTTAATTAGATACAAAGAGCAAAGGTATTTTCTAAGATTGACCTTTGATCAAGATATCATCGACTAAAGAATTTGGACAACAATATTTCGAAGATAGCTTTCAAAACCAGGTACGGACATTGTGAGTTCCTGCTTATGTATTTTGGTTTGACCAATCCCTTATATCTTTTATGGAGCTAATAAACTAGATGTTTCATGACATGTTGGACACGTCGGTCATAGTTTTCATAGACTATATCTTGGTTTATTCCAAAAATGAAGAAAGTCTTCTAACGGACCTTAGAGCAGCCTTACAACGGCTGAGAATGGAGAAGTTTTATGCCAAGTTCATTAAGTATGAGTTCTGGTTAAACGAGATTGCATTCTCAGGATCATATAATATCATCAGAAGGGATAAAAGTGAATCCCAATTAGATAGAAGCAGTCATATGATGAGAAACTCCTAAGAATAATGCGAAGATTGGAAGTTTCTTGGGATTAGCTGGTTATTACAAACGATTCATGAAGGACTACTCTAGGATCGCAATACCTCTTACCAAGCTAATTAGGAAGGAAAAGAAGTTTATTTGGATTGACAAGTGTGAAGAATGTTTCGAAACTCTAAGAGCAAGGTTGATATCAGCTCCCATCCTGATCAGTTCGGCACCAGGGGAACCTTTTACCCTATACATCGATGTTCTGGATTGGGTCTAGGATGAGGGTCGATGCAAGGTGAAAAAGCGATTTCATATGCTTCAAGATAATTGAAGGAGCATTAGAAGAGTTATCCTACTCATGAATTTGAGTTAGCGGTTTTGATTCATGCAATCAAGACTTAGAGACATTATTTGTATGGAGAAGAATTTTAGATTAAATCAGATTACAAGAGTTTTACTTAGCACTTTATCTAAAAAGAGTTGAACATGAGGTTATGGAGAGGGTTGGAACTCCTGGAGGATTAAGACTGCGATATTCAGTATCGCTCGAGCAAGGCTAGTGTCACACCCCAATTATGCACCAATCAGAATGGTGTGATGAACCGTTAATAAACCAACGGTTCAACCAGGATATCGAATAGGCTATCCCCACCATGTTAAACCAAAACACATTCCACATTAATCAGAGATAATAAAGTAAATAGCGGAAGTTTTATAGATAATGAACTGAAGTCTAGTCATTATAAATAATTAATATTCTAT
Source organism: Protea cynaroides (assembly GCA_028583415.1). Classification (NCBI taxonomy): domain Eukaryota; kingdom Viridiplantae; phylum Streptophyta; class Magnoliopsida; order Proteales; family Proteaceae; genus Protea; species Protea cynaroides. Next base: position 4,601,632 of record CM053267.1, on the reverse strand, counting down.
TTATCTCCAAGTGACCAAAACATAATTTAATACATATTACAAATATCCAAATACAAAAGTTTAACACTAAGCGTATCCATAATTGAAACGCTAGCTTAACGAATCAAAATAGTCCTCCACAGCTTGCTCATCACAGCTGCCACCTGTTTATATGTTGGCGTGTCGACATAATCTCTAACAAAAATACCTACAACAACAGAAACTAAAAAGAATTACGTGTGCGAGGTCAGCTCTCCAACTTGAGCACAGTAAGTAAACAAAACAATGCAACAAACATATAGATGCATTCAATTCATATCATTGGTCTGGTTCATAAATTTACAATATTCAATAGAAAGGATAGGTGGCCGCCGCACCTTTATACATGAGTGTGTGAAGCCGCCCAATGGAACAAACACCATTGTCGTCCTACATGCACCCACCATGGAATAGGGATAGAGCTAAAGTGCTTAGGACCGCACCGCATCACACTTCCCCTAATGCCCTACCCATACCAACACGTAAGCCCCTATTGGCAAGGGCTTACAACTGGGCTCGCAACTAACCAATCCTAATGTCAAATAGTGTATCATAGGCCTCACCCCAGCATCCCTCAATACGTCCATAGAGATAGAGCTAAGGCCTCCCGACAGAGTCAGAGACTACACGGTCCTAGACCACCTCCCCTGATGCCCTGCGACGTAATAGTTCTACTAAAGTAATGGCGATACGACGATGTTAGTAGACAAGACTTGAGTAGAGATAGAGCTAAAGTGCTTAGGACCACACCGCATCACACTTCCCCTGATGCCCCACTCGCAACAAGTACACTAACCACACACAAACATTCACATGCCTATTCCTAGCATCATCATCATCATCATGTTATAAATAAACGGAATTAAATATGCATGAACATTAATAGCAAAAATATTGGATGACATGTTAAATGCATATTACACGCATACAAGCATAAAATCATTCATGGCATCGGACTCAATAAACAAAAATAGTTTATTATTAGCCAATTAGTTTAGTTCTTGTTTCCTCACCTTTGATTGCTAGTAGATCCTCGTTCAAGCTTTATAATTCACTTTTAAATCACTGGAAAAACCTAACAAGTCGATAGATTTTAATTAGAATTAATTCTAATATGTTTAGACTAACAGAAGCTGAGGGGTCAAAGGTGGGGTAGAACCTGGGGTTTCATTTTCTGCGACCACAGGGTGTAGGGTCGCAGGGTAGGGTCGCACCTGGGGTCTAATTTATGCGACCCCAGGGTGTAGGGTCGCAGGTAGGGTTGGACATACTGCGACCCTACGTGTGACCACCCCCTCCCAGGAAACTTCTCGAGGGCATGTGGTCGGACGTGTGGGTCTCGTGGGGTCGGACATCATGAGACCCTACGTGCGACCACACGTGTCATGGTCGACCTTTCACTCTTAAGTCCATTCCTTCATGTTTGAATCCTTTGGCTTATCTTCATGGTCCTTCCTATGATTGTTCTATGGTTCAAAACTATAATTTTATACACTATCCATTGTCCATAATAATTTCCTTCATGGATTCTCTTGGAATTCATCCATAGATGGATGATTTGGCTTTCTCCTAATCTTATATTCTTAATGAACTATTCTAGGCTCTTAAATAAATCATGGGAATTAGGTTCATACCTTAGGTTTGCTGAAGATTCGAAGTTTTCTCTGAATTTCCTCCTCCTTAGTCTTCTTCTTCAGTTATCCATCTCTTCTCTTTCACTTCCTTCTCTTCTCTTTCTCTCTCTCTTTCAATTAGAGTTCTAAAGGAGGGAAAGAGGCTAAGGGACGTCCTATTTATAGAGGAAAATCCTCCATAATAAGCCCCAATGAGTTTAGGAAAGAACCCCCTATGGATTAGGAAGGTTTCCTAAATTTGGTTTCTGGCTGTTTTCGAGGGGTCAGAAGTAGGGTCGCAGAATCCGGGACCCTACGTTTTTAAAATGTACGACCCCATGACCAAAAGTCATGGGTTAGACTCTTTTGAGGTTGGATCGGTCACACCTGTTTAGGCATGCGACCACACACTCATATTTGACTATTTTTTAGTTAAATTTCATACCTGGTCTTGTGGTTTCTTCACGCACTTGGTCTACTTGGCTCGACCATGATAGGTAGACTGGTCATTACACAAAAATGTAAGGTTATACCGGATTCGTGGCGTGTGGGTCTGACAACTCCACCACCCTTAAAAGAAATTTCATCCTCAAAATTTAAACGTATGGATCTTCCAACTCCACCATCCTTAAAATAAATTTTATCCTCAAAATTTGAATTTACTTCGGAGTCAATAGGTGGGAATCCTGTTTCTATATTGCATCTTCTTCCTCCCATGCAATCTTCTCCACATCTTATCTTTGCCTGGTTACCTTCATATAATAATTATCCCAGCTTTGAAGATGTTGTACCTTCCAAATAGTGAACTAGGCTGGTACCACTTTAATAGTTAAATCTTCTATCTAATCCATTGGATCAGTGGTCAATAACATTAATATGGATCTCCAATGTACTTCTTCAATAGAGATACACGAAATACGTCAGGCACACTAGACATGGACAGTGGTAATGTTAGTTGATATATAACTTTTCTACATCTCTCTAAAATTTATAAGGTCCAACACATATATAGGATACAACTTTCCCTTCTTGTCTAATCGTTTCAAACTACGCATAAATGATATCTTCAAACACTTTGTCACTTATGGCGAACACGAGGTCTTGGTTTCTCTCCTGACAATCCTAAGTTGTCTTTGACCTTTTCTTTGATCTTGTTTGCCACTCGACAGGTTTCTTCAATAGACTCAGGTCTTAAAATTCTTCATTCACCAACTTTATTCCAAAATAGAGGAGTTTGACATTTCTACCGTACCATGCTTCATAGGTGACATCTACATAGTAGCTTAGTAGCATATTCAATCCACATATAGCTTAGTTAGCTGCTCCAAAGCATACCGAGGTCGTATAGCAATGGAATGAGCTATCTTCATAAGGCGATCAACAATCACCCAAACTGCATCAACCGATCTGGGAGTCAGTGGCAAATCAGTGACATAGTTCATTGTAATGCAGTTTTACTTACAGACTGGCTTCGATAGTAGTTGTAGTAAGCCATGTTGGTCTTTGTCTTTCAGCTTTTTACTTGCTGATAATTCAGTTACTGAAACATGCATCTAGCCACAACTACTTCCATTCCCTTCCACCAAAATAATCTCTTCATATTTTGGTATATTTTATACTTCTAAGATGTACCCAATATGGAATAGAATGGGCTTTTAGCATTATCTTGTTTCTATGATCAATGTTTTTTACTTCAGGTATCCATAATCATCCTCTGTATCTCAGGATCTTTTTCGCATCAGAGGTAAGTCAGGGTTAGGTTTTTCTTTCTTTAAATCTTCTTGCACCGTTCTTATATATGGATCCAACAAAATTGCTACTTTACTTCATCCATCAATTCAGAGATGATCTTTACTGCCACAATCGTAGTCGATGAACTATTGCTCCATAAGTTCATCCATAAATTCTCGCTCAATTTGGATCATCACGAGTTTCTATTATATGTTACTCTTCTTCCAAATGTGAATCTGTTGCTACAAAACTTAAGGCAGCATTTATACTGGGTCCTTCCTTGGACTTCATAATTCCCTTCTTGCTTAAGCTCTTAGCTACTACATTAGCCTTGCTCGACTGATACTAAATATCGCAGTCTTAATCCTTCAAGTGTTCTAACCATCTTCTTTGTCTCATGTTCAACTCTTTCTAGTGAAGAGATAAGTAAAACTCTTGTAATCCGATTTAATCTGAAATTCTTCTCTATATAGGTAATGTCTCCAAGTCTTGATTGCATGAATCACAGTTGTTAACTCCAATCATGAGTTGGGTGATTCTTTTCATGCTCCTTCAATTTTCTTGAAGCATATGCAATCACTTATTTACCTTACATCAATCCGCATCCTAAACCCAATTTGAAAGCTTCGATGTATAGGGTAAAAGGCTTCCCTATTACCGAAACGATCAAGATGGGAGCTGATATCAATCATTCTTTTAGAGTTTGGAAACATTCTTCACACTTGTCAGTTCAATTAAACTCATCTTCCTTCCTGGTTAGCTTGGTAAGAGGTTTTGCGATCTTAAAGTAGTCCTCTATGAATCGTCTGTAATAACCAGCTAAACCCAAGAAACTTTTAATCTTCGCAATATTTTTTAGGTGTTTCTCACCATATGACTACTTCTATCTTAATAAGGTCCACTTTAATCCCTTTTTATGATACTACGTAATCTAAGAAGATCACTTTGTTTAATCAGGTCTAATATTTTTTGGACTTGGCATAAAGCTTTTCCTTTCTCAGCTATTGTGAAGCTGTTCTAAGATCCATTGTATGAGTTGCTTCATTCTTGGAATAAATCAAACTATCATCTATGAAAACTATGATCAATGTGTCCAATGTGTCATGAAACACCCAGTTCATCAGTTTCATAAGATATGTAAGAGCATTGGTTAATCCAAACATCATAATTGAAAACTCATAACGTCTAATCCCGATTCTCCAATCCTGATTCTAAAAGCTATCTTCAAGATATCGCTGTCCAAATTTTTCAGCTGATGATATCTTGACTGAGGATAAATCTTAGAAAATACCTTTGCTCCTTGGAACTATTTAAACAAGTCATCGATCTGAGGTAGTAGATAGCGATTCTTGATCGTGCTTATTTAGTTCTCAGTAGTCTATACATAATTTGACACTACCGTCCTTCTTCTTTACTAATTGCATTGGTGCTCCCCGTGATGCAATACTTTGCCTAATAGAACCCTTGTCTAATAACTCCCGTAGTTGAGTCTCAATCCCCTCAACTCCATAGGAGCTACTCTATAGGTGCCTTTGACACAAGTATCGTCCTTGGTAACAAGTTGATGACGAACTTGGTCGCATGATCAGATGGTAACCTACGTAGGTCTCCTGAAAACACATCAGGAAATTTATACATCACATCAATAACTTTCATCTGTGGTGCTTCTTTGGTAACGTATACCACAGATACCATATATCCAACTTCTCTCACTTTAAAGCATCTCTTCGCCTTTAGCATAGAGAGGATCAGCTTTCACTTCTTAGGAAACATGCTTCCAATAATACTAAATTATATGTCATCTTTATTCTTGAATGATAACCTCTTCTATGCACATAACAACTTGTAGAGTGTTGAGACAACCAGTTTATTACCAAGATGACGTTAAAGTCTGCCATCTCAAGTCGACTCAGGTTGCATCCAAATTCTATCCATCCATATGATTCAGACATTGCTCATAACACTCATCCAATACAACATCTAGTCCAAAAGTGTTTGAACTAGCAAATCTGGTATAAAGGTCTTAAGAGCTAGTTTAGTTCCTTCATCTCTTAGTTTTTCAAAGACTATCGTCAAAATCTCATATCTTGAAAAACTCATTAGCTTATATTTCTTTTATCATTGCGGTTCTACCTTTATCTCTCTTTCATATACCTCAAAAAATATCTTGTGATTGTTACTTCATATCCCAAGTCTATCTATAAGCATTGGGGGTATATTCTTATAAATTCATTAATTTTACCAAACTTTCTTGGTCTTTATTTAATCATTTCATTTAACATTGGGCATAACTCAGTATTACTTGTACTAATCTGAATACTATTAATGCCATGATTTTTTACTTTATCCTTGTATCCACTTTTAGATTCGCCTTTAGGAATCTTCTGCCTTGTCAAAATTCATACCAATATAGCCATCTTTAACTCTACTTGAGTGCTATCTATTTCATTACTGGCTACTCTTGATAGTTTTCACTTTTTGCTCATGCACCCTTTTATAGGCATGACTCATATCCATCCACTTAGCAATCTTGAAATAGATTCTCCTTACTTCATCTGAGGTTTCTTGGCTATAGAGATTTATCTGAATCTAATCATCTTACTTCCCATAAATTGTTATTCACTAAACATCTTATCAATAGATGTCGAGAAATGTATGAATCAAAATGTTTATCCAAAAGCAATTCATTTTTTTTTCTTTCGAATTCAAGGTAATGACGAACACTTGCTTTGTCTAATGAACTTAGGTTTAAAGGATCAGGAGTAAATCTACGGTAATCCAACCGGCATCAAAAGATCGTCAAGTTGCACGGTGGTCTAAATATATGAAAATAGAGGTTTTACAGTTCTTAACCTCATGGTTATAGGTTCTATCGTGTATATAATTCCATTGGTCAAGGCACTACAGGAGTAAATCTGGAGAAAGTTATCGAATATTTGTAAATCAGGTATAAATCAAAAGATGTATGCTCAACATGATTAAACATTTAACTGTTCATTCAGTTCATATCTCTGTTCATGTTGTCGATCATGAGAGTGGCTCAGATTGGTATAATCAGGATTAAGACTAAAGAAACAATATCTATAACTCCAATTGACAGGTTAAATCGATAAGGTATCCTGTCAAGGTACGAGAATTAGAATCAGGTATGTGCATCCTCTATAATCATAAGAGTAAGTCAATAATGCACCGCATCCTATATAAACCTATCTAGTTATATGGCCATGATAGATTTGACCGTTTGCTGAAAACGATTGAGGCTTCATCTTCAGAAAATATTCCTCAACCCTTGTTGGATTATTCTGCCATGATGCAACTATCCCATACATCAGTGGCTGATAAGGGTAACCAGCTTGATACACAACTTGTTGTGCACCCAGCTTCTGTATTGGGGTGTGCATTACTGGGACTTGCTGTATGGTAGGTATTGTGTTATAGCTAACATGTGCTGGGGGTACAGTATTGCTACCAATTGATACCGTACATGGTTTGATCTGGAGGTATTGATGTAGCCTTGGCAACTTGGATAGCGATTCACATAGCAACTTACATAGTCGGTCTCATCTGTTGTTCCTCTTATATTTTGTCGGGCCAAGTTTATTACAACCATAGGCAATGCACTTGGTAGTCCAGGTAGATTGGCTGGAGTGGCCTGGTTGTTTACCTCATTTGATTTGTTTCAATATGATTATCATTATTTAGCATCTACTTAGATGAGTTTTCATTACCCATTCTCGACCCTGATAGTGGTGGAGTCAAGTTGCAACATCCTCCTAATGCTCAGCGGGCAATGGATTACCATATGGGGGATCTCACTCTAAGTCTCCACATAACCCAGGAGTATAGCTTTATCTTCTTTTATAGTAACTCTCATTTTTGGTGTATAGCCATTGTTTTCTTATATTTGTTGGATTTAGCCTGAGATATTTCCCTTTACCTCTATAGGGATTTAGGCGTTACTAGCCATATTTCTTCTTTCTCTGTCATAATCAGGTTTCACATCTTGTGAGTACCAACTCGGTATTCTAATTTTTTTTCTACTTTATAGATGCGTCCTTCTTGCTACTGTACTATATCCTTTGTATACTCAGGCAACTGTCCTACTTGTTGACCGTACCATATGTTATTTGTTTATCAGGATACATTTAGATTTTTCCCTTTTTCTGTCAGTGTTTACATATGGTTCAACCTTTTATATGTACATTATTGTCTTCTTTATGTTATGTCTTAATCAACACAGGTGCTTATGGTGTGTTTATATTAAAACTTTTAATTTATCCAAACTCAGTTCATGGACTCTAGTGGAACTATTTAAGTTTCATGCCTGAGGGCTCTGATACCAAGTTGTCACATCCCAATTTTAAACCAACAAGAATGGTGTGATGAACCATAAATAAACCAACGGTTCAACCAGGATATCGAATAGGCTATCCTCACCATGTTAAACCAAAACACATCCACATTAATCAGAGATAATAAAGTAAATAGCGAAAGTCTTATAGATAATGAACTGAGGTCTAGTCATGATAAATAATTAATATTACATTTATCTCCTAGTGACCAAAATATAATTTAATACATATTACAAATATCCAAATACAAAAGTTTAACACTAAGCGTATCGATACTTGAAACGCTAGCTTGATGAATCACAATAATCCTCTAAAGCATGGTCATCATAGCCGCCACCTGTTTATATGTTGGGGTGTCGACATAATCTCTAACCGTAATGCCTGCAACATCAGAAACTAAAAAGAATTACGTGCGCGAGGGCCAGTTCTCCAACTTGAGCTCAATGAGTAAACAAAACAATGCAACAAACATATGCATGCATTCAATTCATATCTTTGGTTGGGTTCATAAGTTTGCAATGTGCAATAGAAAGAATAGGTGGCTGCCGCACCTCTATACACGAGTGTGTGAAGCTGCCCAATGGATCAAACACCATTGCCGTTCCACATGCACCCACCATGGAATAGGGATAGAGCTAAAGTGCTTAGAACCGCACCGCATCACACTTCCCCTGATGCCCTACCCATACCAACACGTAAGTCCCTATTGGCGAGGGCTTACAAACTGGGCTCGCAACTAACCAATCCTAATGTCAAATAGTGTATCCAAGGCCTCACCCCAGCATCCCTCAATACGGCCATAGAGATAGAGCTGAGGCCCCCCGGCAGAGTCAGAGACTACATGGTCCGAGACCACCTCTCCTGTTGCCCCACGACATAATTGTTCTGCTAAAGTAATGGCGATACGATGATGTTAGTGGACAAGACTTGAGTAGAGATAAAGCTAATGTGCTTAGGACCGCACCGCATCATACTTCCCCTGAAGCCCCACTCGCATCAAGTACATTAACCACACACAAAAATTCACATGCCTATTCCTAGCATCATCATCATCATCATCATGTTATAAATAAACGGAATTAAATATGCAGGAACTTTAATAGTAAGAATATTGGATGACATGTTAAATGCACATTACACGCATACAAGCATAGAATCATTCATGGCATCAGACTCAATAGACAAAAATAGTTTATTATTAGCCAATTTGTTTAGGTCTTGTTCCCTCACCTTTTATTGCTAGTAGATCCTCGTTCAAGCTTTATAATTCATTTTTAAATCACTGGAAAAACCTAACAAGTCAATAGATTTTCATTAGAACTAATTCCAATACGTTTAGACTAACAGAAGCTAAGGAGTCAAAGATGGGGTAGCACTTGGGGTCTCATTTTCTGTGACCGCAAGGTGTAGGGTCGTAGGGTAGGGTAGCACCTGGGGTCTCATTTTCTGTGACCCCAGGGTGTAGGGTCGCAGGTAAGGTCGAACACACTGCGACCATACGTGCGACCACACCCTCCATGGAAACTTCCCGAGGGCATGTGGTCGGACATGTGGGTCTCATGGGGTCGAACATCATGCGACCCTATGTGTGACCACTAGTGTCATGGTCGACCTTTCACTCTTAAGTCCATTCCTTCATGTTTGAATCCTTTGGCTTATCTTCATGGTCCTTCCTATTATTGTTCTATGGCTCAAAACTATAATTTTATACACTATCCATTGTCCACAATGATTTCCTCCATGGATTCTCAAGGAATTTATCCATGGATGGATGATTTGGGTTTCTCCTAATCCTATCTTCTTCATGGACTATTCTAGGCTCTTAAATAAATCATGGAAATTAGGTTCATACCATAGGTTTGCTGAAGATTCAGAGTTTTCTCTGAATTTCCTCCTTCCTTAGGCTTCTTCTTTAATTTTCCTTCTCTTATCTTTCTCACTCTTTCAATTAGAGTTCTAAAGGAGTGAAAGAGGCTAAGGGACGTCCTATTTATAGAGGAAAACCCTCCATATTAAGCCCCAATATTTTAGGAAAGAACCCCCTTCGGATAAGGAAGGTTTCCTAAATTCGGTTTCTGGCTGTTTCCGTGGGGTCTGTGACCCCACGACCAAAAGTCATGGGTTTGACTCTTTTGAGGTGGGGTTGGTCACACCTATTTAGGCATGCAACCACACACTCATATTTGACTATTTTTGAGTTAAATTTCATACCTGGTCTTGTGATTTCTTCATGCACTTAGTCCACTTGGCTCGACCATGATAGGTAGACTGGTCATGACACAAGAATGTAAGGTTAGACCGGATTCGTGGCGTATGGGTCTTACAGCTATTGTGGTAGTTGAAGCTTTGACCAAAAAGGGGAATAATGAAGCCATAAAGAGGACCTAGTACAAACGCTGTCTTGTGTTCCATAATAATAAATTAAGATTTAGAAGAAGAGCAACATATAAGAAAAACTCATGATGAACCAATTGAGCGAGAACTTATGGATTATTTATGGAGCAATAATTCCTAGCTTATATTTGTATTGTTAAAGATCGTCTCTGGTATGATAGACGAAGTAAAAGTAGTAATTTTGTTAGATCCGTATCTAAGAACGATGTAAGAAGATTTAGAGAAAGGAAAACCTAACCCTGAGTTACATTAGATGCGGAGAAGGTCCTGAGATACAGAGGATGATTATGCATACCTGAAAGTGAAATACTCGGATCCTAGATACAAAATAATGCTAGAAGGTCATTCCACACCGTATTCGATACATCTTGGTGATACAAAAACATACCAATATGTATCAGGACCTAAAGAGATTATACTACTAAAGAGGAATGATAACAGATGTGGCTTAGTACATTTTTCAGTGTCTGAATTGTCAGCAAGTAAAGACTGAAAGACAAAGACAAGCAGGCTTACTACAACCACTTTCAAAGCCAGTTTGGCAGTGAAACTGCATTACAATGGACTATGTCACGGGTTTACCACTGACTCCCAGATCGGTTGATGCAGTATGGGTGATTGTTGATCGCCTTATAAAGATGGCTCATTTCATTGTTATACGACCAAGGTATGCTTTGGAGGGCTAGCTAACCTATATGTGGATATTATTATCTGATTAAATGCTATATCTGAGAGCATGGTGTCAGATAGAGGCTCACGCCTTACCTCGAAGTTTTGGGAGGGACTGTAGAAAGCGATGGGAACAAAGTTAAAGTTTAGTACCATATTTCAACCTCAAATCATAGGATAGTCTGAGCAAACTATACAGATCCAAAGAGGTATTCTCCGAGCCTTGGAAATTAATTTCAAAGGAGCTTGAAATGAGAAGTTGTCATTGATCGACGTTGCTATCACGCTACCATATAGATGTCACCTATGAAGCAATGTACGGTAGAAATGTTAAACTCCTCTATTTTGGAATGAAGTTGGAGAATGAGGAATTGTAAGACCTGAGTTTGTCACAGAAACCTATCAAGTGGTAGACAAGATCAAAGAAAAAGGGCCAAGACAGCTCAGGATTGTTAGAAGAGATACCAAGACCTCGAGTTTGTCGTAAGTGACAAAGTGTTCTTGAAGATATCACTTATGCGTGGTTCGAAGTGGTTCGACAATAACGGAAAGTGGTGCCCTATATATGTTTTGAACCTTATAAAAGTTTGGAGAGACGTGGAAGAATAGTATATCAACTAGCGTTATCGCCATCCATGTCTAGAGTACACAACGTATTTCATGTGTTTCTATGGAAGAAGTACGTTAGAGATCCATCAAGGGCATTAACTGTGGATCCACCGGATTTGATAGAAGACTTAACTTTTGAAGTAGTACTAGCCTAGATCTCTAGTTGAAAGGTACAACACCTCCAGAGGTAGAATATTTATTATGTGAAGGTAACCTAGCAACGCCAAGAATTGGAGGAGATTGCGTGGAAAGAGGAAGACGCCATGTGGAAATAGTATTCCCACCTATTCTACTTAGAAGGTACATCTAAATTTCAAGAAAACATATTCTTTTGAGGATGGGGGAGTTGTAAGATCCGTGCATACAAATTTTGAGGATGAAATTTCTATTAAGGGTGGTGGAGTTGTAAGACCCGCATGCGACGAACCCAGTCTAATCTTATGTTCTCGTGTCATGATCGGTCTTCCTATCATAATCGGCTCAAGTGAACCAATTGTATGAAGAAATCACAAGATGAGATAAGCCACAAGTCAAATTTAGTTGTTGTGGTTGACTGTTTAAGTTTGTGTGGAAGCAACAATCAAAAATTAAAAACCAGTAAATTTTGAACGTAGGGTGGCAATTTTGAGGGCTACGATCACACCTATGGTTGACCGTATTGAGATAGTATAACCTATGGTCTCATTTTTTGGTTGTATGGTCGATGGTTTATGCGATCGTATGATCGACCGTATGAACCCATAACTGACTCTGTGTTTAGGAAACTTTCCTAATTTGAGAAGGACTCTTTCCTAATTAAAAGAGGACTCTATATGGGGGTTTTCCCCTATATAAGGGACATTCTTTAGTCTCTCTCACTCTTTTAGAACTAAAATTGGAACTCTAAACCTAAGAGAGAAAGAGAGAGAAAAAGAGAAGGAGAAGGTGTAAGACCCGCACTCCACTAACCTGGTTTAACTGTGTCATGCCAGGTCTTCCCATCATTCCTGGACCAAGTGGACCAAGCGTGTGAAGATAGATCACAAATCAGGTATAAAAATCGACTCAACACCCAAAACTATATGCATATGGTCGGATACCTGGGTAGGTGTGGTCGACCATATGGTAAGAATGAAGATCACAAATCTAGGACCCCATGGTCAATGATTTCGACCCTACGGTCGACGGGTTCTACGATCGTAGCCATCGACCGTGAGATAGCAGATCAAACTTTGAGTTTTGGAAACTTTCCCAAATTAAGGGATTTCTTTCCTAATTGAAAGAGCATTCTATATGGAGAGTTTTCCTCTATATAAAGGACATCCCACAGCCTTTTTTCACTCTTTTAGAACATTAGTAAACCCTAGAGAAAGAGAAGGGAATAGAAGGAAGAGAATAAAAAGAAGAAAAGGCTAAGGAGAGGATTTTACACAGAAGAGATTGGCTCTCTACCACAGGCAAAGGTATGAACCTAATCTCTGGAGATGTAAACTCTAAGGAATAAGACTTCTATGGAAGATATGCAATATCAACCTATTATGATCCATGTGATTTCCTTGAGAAAATCCTAAGGAGAACCATGAGGAGTGAGTTTGATGATTAGGGTTGATAAGAAACTACTAATGGTGGCCATAGGATGACCTTAGGATAAACCCAATTTAAGATCAGAGGATTTGACTCAAGAAGAACTCGAATTACATGTAGTTTGAGACCAAAAATTTCAAGGTCGTAGCTACGGTCGACCATTGCATGACGAGCCTGATCAGAGGATCGACCATAGTGTGGGGACAAAGATCGTAATATTTTTTGGAAGTCGCCACCTAGATTAAGGCCTAGGACCCTAGAAATGTGAAATCTCACCCTAAGGTAAAACTTTGATTGACTCATGACCCTTAGATTGGATTTCTGATCCATTAGAGATTGGGTAAGCATCAGGTTACGGTTATGGGAAGGGGTTAGGCACCTAAACCGCCCGATCGAAATTGGTCTCTAATACCTTTCCTATGCTAGACTCCATCTATTAAACTGAACCAAACCAAGTGGTTAGATATCATTGAACCAAATCTGTATCCATCAGATTACCTACGTATCATGGAATTATTTCAAAAATCTGGTTCATCATCGTAGTTCAGGTATGATTAACGTTTATGGTTGTGATTTAGGCTTGTGCTTGATTAAGTTCATTGTTCAAGTTGAAGTTTATGCTTGAAAGACTGAGAAATCCTATGGGTTAGGATCTGGATAGTCCATCTGAACTGATAGATAGTCCTAGTGGATTTAAGAATGGATAACCCTTTCTGGGAAAAAATATGGATAATCCTATTTGGGTCAAAATGTAGATAACCCTTTATGGGTTGGAATGTGGATAACCCTATTTGGGTCAAAATATGGATGGATATCCTAGTAGATCTATGGATAGTCTGAGTGGACTAAGGTGTGGATCCAAATTTGGGTTTCTCCCAAATGGCCTATGTCACACCCCAATTCTGATCCAACCAGAATGGTGTGAGTGAACCGTCATTGAACCAACGGTTCACACCAGGATCTCGAATAGGCCGTGTCCACTCATACAAACCATCACACATAACCACAATCAGAATATAATAGTACAGCGGAAGTCTTTAAAATAGAATGAACTGAGTATCTATTGATAATTAAATAAGTATCCAATTATTCAAATCCAAACATAAATAAATATCTTTTACATCCCTTTAATATCAAACGAAAATAACTGAAACGAATAAACAAAAATCCGATCACAGGTACACGCAGAAAGGGCACTCGCATGAAGCGTCATGCTCGTCCTCTCCTGCCTGTACACTCAAAGCAGCAATGTCACCATAAGCCGGAGCGTTCACATAGTCGTCAACAGTGTAACCTGCATCAACATCTAAAACAATGTGTACACAAAGGGTGAGCTCACAACTTAGCTCAGTAAGACAATAATACAGTTTCACAATATTATGCATGAGTAACAATCATTTTATGCTGTGGTTTGGTTTTAAGTTTGCAATGTGCTATAGAAAGGTTTGGTGGCCCCCGCACATCTATACACGAGTGTGTGGCACCTCATGGATCACACCCCCATTGGCCCACATGCACCCATCATGGAATAGAAATAGAGCTAAGATACCCCCGTACCTCCCCTGATACCCTACCCATACCAGTACCTAAGCCCTTACTGATCAGGGCTCACAAACTGGGCTCGCAACTAACCAATCCTATATGTCATCAATGTACGCTCTATCCCAGTACAGCCATCTACGGCATAGAGATAGAGCTAAGGCATTCCCACACCTCCCCTGATGCCCTATCCGCAACTAATCCACTAGGATAGAAATAATACGCAGGTAGACCCTATCCCAACATAACTCCCTACGGCATAGAGATAGAGCTAAAGCATCGTAGACAAGCCAGCGTCGACTCGGAGACCACAGTGCCACATAACCATGGCCAGGCCAACATCAATATCGGAGACCACCGTACCACGACCTTCCCCTGATGCCCCACCCGTACCAAGCATGTTAAGACAGAATACTATAAAAGGTGCTAGTGTGAGGAGCGATCCCAGGCCCATGCCCCACTCCACACACTAACGAAAACAATCACATGCTTAACAATCACATCCTATCAATGCATGAACAATAATAATAACTGAAAGTAAAGGATGGCATGTGAATATGCACAAACATTACGTCATATATAATCAAGTGATTAACATCGACTTATTGTCCATTAATTATTAGGTTTATGTCAAATTCCCTTACCTGACGCTCGTTTGTTAGCTTGCTCGACGTCGCAAGATCCAAACGGAAAGTTACAAAGTCCTACAATGTTATTAGGGTTTCATTAGAATATATTGCTTAGGGTTTCATGTTGGTCGGAAACCAACATGGTTACAAAATACACTCACAAAGCTGACCGGTGGCATGTACCGGTCGCAGCTCTGTGGGAAAAGACTGGCGACCGGTATGGTCAGCTGGTCCCCACAGACCAGCCTCCCGAGGGATACCGGTGGCAACATACCGGTCGTACTGTGTGCAACCGGTATAGTCGACCGGTATGTCTCCGAAAGACCATACATGGGTTTTTCGACTGCCGTCGATCATCCTCCATGGATTTCCAAGGTTTCTCCTATTCATTCTAAGTTTAAACTTTGAGTTAGAGTTATCCCCAACTCATTCAAGTCTTATTTCGATGAATATCATCTCGGAACTCGAATCTAGGGTTTGACGGCAACTTAGGGTTTATTGGCCAAATTAGGGTTTTAGATCAGTACCTACTTTGCATGGTATTGATCCACCCACACAACTAACTTAGGGTCATAGGGTAAGAAGATTGATTCAAACACTTACTGTTGACTGGCATAGTGTGAGCGTCGTCGAACGGTAATGGCAGCACCTTTTTCTTCTTCCTAGCTCCTTCTCCTTTCCAACCTCTTTCTCTTCTCTAGGGTTTGCTAGAGACAATGGAAAGGATTTGAGGAGGTTTAAGGGTGTATTTATAGGCTAGAATTAGGGTTTAGTAACCCTATTAGGATTAGGAAAGTCTTAGAATTCGAAATCAGGAAAGTGGGACCCTCAGAAGTAAATTTCTGGATTTCCACACTTAGCTGCGCAGACCTGACCGGTCGACCAGTACCAAGACCGGTACCATCGACCGGTCAACATAAAATCATGTTGATTCGATCGTCTTTGGTCCGATTTCATACCTATTTGTCATCCGCTCGTCCCGTCTGGCTCGGTGATGATCGGAAGACCTGTCACGACATAAAACCAAGGTTTAGACCGGGTTTACGGAGTACGGGTCTTACAGCCTATGTATCACAAAATTATTCCAAAAATCAAGATTACGATCTTTGTCCTCACAATGGTTACTTCACTGGGGACATAAACGTCAGACTCCTAAATGAAAACATTTCTTGTGTGAATTGGATGCTAGCTCTTTGGATACTATATTTATGCTTGTATAATATTATTTTGGGGGGAATGGGTTCAGTCACACATTCGTGCGAGCAGTCGAACTGGGTCCCATGCATATGGGGCAGCCCGCTAGGCGAAACACACAACCTTGGCATGTACATTGTGAGATCATGACCGGCAAGCAGCCTCTAACAAGCGTTTCTTGTGTCCGCCTGGGAATGCGTTATGCTACTTCACATTGCTTGATTTTTGCAACATAGTATATAAAGGGATTGGGGGCCCATTATTCATCGTGCATTCGGTGATAGGTTACCCCATCCTTGTCAAGGTGGCCTTTTCTGTCGCCACCCAGATTGTAGCCCAATGTTTGTTATTTTTGGTTCATTCCTAAACCAACCCAGTAAAATCTTGCTTAACCATGACATCCATGCTCCAGATGTCAAAATTCTGCCCGTTTTAATCCTCGATTGGTCAACATGTAAGAATCTACACGATGAGCATCTTAAACTCTCACCCATTGGGAGTATGAGGTATGTATACACCTGTTCTACATCATAGTAGATGATCACTATACACCCTCCATTAAGTAAGCTCGATATGTCGAATTTCTCATTGTTAACACGTCGATTTCAAAAAATGAGCAGCAAATCCCTATCAAGACACAGATACCATGGTCAAGAAGAAATTTACTTGTTTGTTCTTTCATGAACCACTTTTGCTAACCATCCCTAATAAGGATGACGGATTAATATATCCATTTCAATTTCACTGAAATTCGGTAACCCAAGTGGCCAGACCTTGGTACCACTGATTATCCATTTTTGGAATCACGAGGTCCCAAGACCGAACACATGGCTTAACCAAATTCAACTAAATTGACTCGGATAATGTTTACCCAACCGCCCTTATAAGGGAGCTAACTTTGTTTGGTTAAGTCATCTTTGATTGTGCATGTGACTACTTCCATTCCTCTAGATGTATAGATCTTGATATTTCTCCATTGAGTTTCAATGTCTTTGGAAAAGAGAATCAATCTGCAACCATATCCACCCTTTTAGGTTGAGAGGCCCCTATAATTAGGGAATTATCTTGATCTCCCACCTTGAGATCCATCCATGTTATCTTTCTAGCTAAATGAATCAATGGAAGTCATGAATCTGGATCATTATTAAACATCAAATTTTGTAAGAAAGAAGGCAACCAGATTTTGGAACACAATCAGTAACTCAGCCAATCTGGTCCAATAGAGCATTTAGTTTAGGCAGCGACAAGCACCTATACCAGAAAAAGTTTACAATATTCCATACAGTTAGTCATTGGGCTTACTCAAATATCATATTCAGTTCTTCTCATAATCAAGGAGTGTTTTAGCCCCTAGGTAAATCCAATCACTTTCTCAATGTACCTCAGAATTAAGGAAAGATTCAGCCCCTAGGCAAGTCCGATCATAGTTCTCGATTCACCTCTGAATCAAGGAGAGATTTAGCCCCTAGGCAAATCCAATCATAGTTCTCGATTCACCTCTAAATCAAGGAGAGATTCAGCCCCTAGGAAAATCCATTCACTGTTCTCAATTCATCTCAGAATTAAGGAGAGATTTAGTCCCTAGGCAAATCAAATCAGCATTCTCCATTCACCACTGAATTAAGGAGAATTTCAATTCCTTGGCAAATCCAATCACCGTTCTCGATTCACCTCTGACTTAAGGAGAGATTTAGCCCCTAGGTAAGTCTAATCACCCTTCCTGATTTACCTTTGAATTAAGGAAATATTCAGCCCCTAGGCAGGTCTAATCATCATTTCGGTTCTTCCAGAATTAAAGAAAGATTCAGCCCCTAGGCAGATTCAATCACATCTAGTTCATCTCAGAATCAAAGAAATATTCAGCCCCAGATTCAACCACCATTTCTGGCTCATCTCAGAATTAAAGAAAGGATTCACCTTTGAATTAAGAAAATATTTAGCCTCTAGGTAGGTCTAATCATCATTTCGGTTCATCAAGAATTAAAGAAAGATTCAGCCCCTAGGCAGATTCAATCACATCCAGTTCATCTCAGAATTAAAGAAAGGATTAACCCCTAGGCAGGTTCAATCATCACCTCCCAGATCATGTTAGAGTGGAGGAGACATTCGGCCCCTAGGCTTTTTCAGCTTTCACCTCTTGTTTAGGTTCCGGTTCATGTCAAAACTAGGAAAAGTTCCATTCATCTGAATTTAATTAGCCACTAGGCTTATCCAACCATCAACATTGGTTAGGGTTCAGATTCATATCGAAACTAGGAAAAGTTCCATTTATCTTAATTCAATTAGCCACTAGGCTTATCTAACCATCAACTTTGGTTAGGGTTCTGATTCATGTCGAAACTGTAAAAAGTTCTATTCATCTGAATTCAATTAGCCACTAGGCTTATCCAACCATCAACTTTGGTTAGGGTTCTGATTCATGTTGGAACTAGGAAAAGTTCCATTCATCTGAATTCAATTAGCCACTAGGCTTATCCAACCATCAACTTTGGTTAGGGTTCTGATTCTTGTCGAAACTAAGAAAGTTCCATTCATCTGAATTCAATTATCCACTAGGCTTATCCAACCATCAACTTTGGTTAGGGTTCTGATTCATAACAGAACTAGGAAAAGTTCCATTAATTTGAATTCATTTAGCCACTAGGCATATCCAACCATCAACTGTGGTTCAAGTTTTGATTCATGTTGGAATTAAGAAGAGTTTCATTCATTTGAATTTAATTAGTCCCTAGGCTTGTCCAACTGTCAACTCCAGTTCAGTTTCTGATTCATGTTGGAACTAAGAAACGTTCCATTCATATGAACTCAATGTGAGGATGAATTAGCCTCTAGGCCTATTCAACCATTACCTATGGTCCATGTTCTATTTCATAAAAGAATCAAAGAGAGTTTTAATCATTTCTACACAATCAATCCACCATCTCTAGCAATTAGAGTCCAATCCATGATTGTCATCCTTGGCCTCTATCAATCGGAGCCCAACTCAAGCAATCCTTGACTCTAGCAATTACAGCCTAGTCCATGACTGTCAATCTTGATCTCTATCAATTAGAGAGCAATTCAAAGTCATTCTTGATCTCTATTAATTAGAGACCAGTACAAAGTTAACCTTGTCTCTATCAATCGGAGACCAATTCAAAATCCCCTCTGGCTCTATCAATTAGAGCCCGATCCATGTCCATTATAGCCCAGTGCTACAAGTTAGGATTGCTCGTCAGGAATGGCGAATGAGAAGCATTCCTCCTTGCCTGTCAGTAAAGATCAATTCCAAATTCTGGAGTAATCAAGGAAATGATGAAACTTCAGTGCTATCCCATCACGGGCATTTCTACCCTATTGGACAAGGAAATGCTAGAATCCAAAGAGTCTCCCTCATATTTCTCATTATTCAAAGAGAAGGAATGAAATTTTTCCGAGCAGTAGGTTAGACCAAAGAAGAGATCCAATGTACCCTAGGCTAGGATAGGAACCAGAATCACAGCTAGGGAATGGTCCAATGAAGAAACCCTTAACCCCTGAACTGGGGCATGAACCAGATTGAACTTGGACCCAAATTGATTGTTGCCCAATGAGGAAAGCCATTGAGCCCTAAGTTGGGCATGAGCCGGATTGCCCTTGGGTCTGAATTGGGTATGGTCCAATGAAGAAAGCCTTTGAGCCCTAAGCTGGGCATGAACCAAATTGACCTTGGACCCAAATTGAGTGCGGTCCAATGAGGAAAGCCCTTGAGCCCCAAATGGGGCATGAACCAGATTAAACATGGACCCAAATTGAGTGCGGTCCATTGAGGAAAGCCATTGACCCCTGAACTGAGGCATGAACCAGATTGACCTTGGGCCTAAATTGGGTATGGTTTAATGAAGAAAGCCCTTGAGCCCTAAGCTGGTCATGAACCAGATTAACCTTGGACCCAAATTGAGTGCGGTCTAATGAGGAAATCCATTATGCCCTAAACTAGGACATGGACCAAATTGACCTTAGACCCAAATTGAGAGTGGTCTAATGAAGAAATCTATTGAACCCCCCAAGCCGAGGCATAAAGTAGTTTAATCTTAGACTTAAAATGGTGTAGTGCAATGGCGATTCCCCTTGATCCTCAAGTTGGGACACAAGCTAGAATGATTTTGAACTCAACTAGAAGCGGTCCATTGATGAATTCACTGAACCCCAAACTGGGGCATAAACCAGAGTAACCTTGAGCCTAAAAAGCGATAGTCCGGTTATGAATGGATCCCAAACTAAAAAAAAAAAGGTAAGAATTGTATGGAACCCTGAAAGGTAGGCATGTTGCACCTATTGATAGAGGGGCATGATGAGTCCTGTTGTTAGAAGTCTGAAAGAAGATTTATTCCCACAACGACTGAAGGTGGTCGTCGAAGGCGTTATGCCCAACTGGAGCCGCTTGGACGAAATAGTTGTTTTAACTTTCTATTATCGATATTCGATAGGTCATCCATGTCTAGGTCCAAGATTGATATGCTTGTTGACAAGTCCAGTCCAATCTGTCCTGTAAGTAAAAGAAAATCACCCCATTTGGGATTTTAAACTATGTGCTTTGTCTCTTCCATACATTTCCTCCCAGTTTCATACATCTCCTATTCTACTTATACAGTCAATTCTGACTCTGAAGATGATTGAAATGATGAGCCGTCCCTTGAACTTCTACCCACCTGGCCTCTTAAGAAAGAAAGGTCCAACCCATCTGGGAAAGCTTTAAAGGATCAATTGGGAGACATAAGAGTACTCTCAAGAAACTTGTATTAGAGAAGCTGCCATTTGTTCTACCTATGAAAAGATTCTAAGGAAAGCATTAGATAGTAATAGATCATATCAACAGGTCAGCTAATCAGTACAAATAAGTGGAGGACAGATGTGCCACCAAAAAGCCTATGTTTTATCTACATCAATAATGGGAGGTAGTCACATCAGACAGAAAGTGATGATTAACTTCCAGAGGGCAGCATACAGATTCACCATTCAGATAAAATCAGATCTAGATGAGCAGTCACAAATGTTCATAAAGTTTACAGAAGATCAGAGTACTAACTGGGGCAAAGATGCTCTATCTAATTGGAAATGTTCGGAATAAGAAGATTCAAATATAATATTGAAAGTCATGATTCAACTTAGCGATCAAGCGAAGCACTGCATTATGTGGCCACCACATCCAAAAAAAAAGAAGAAGAAAAAAAAAGAAAAGAAAATAGTAAGATGTTGAGTGGCATTGGAGCTCGACAGTAAGCCAATTGTCCCTCTCACTTCAAGAGGATGGTAGTTCCAATCAAAGCCTGAAAGCAAGTGCGATCGTTCTTCGAGATTGACAGCATGTTGGACTGGACTTTTGATTTTGGCCAATTACATCCCGCTGTAAGCACCCCATTTTTGCCACCCTCTGCATAAGTGAACCAATATGGCAGGTTTCTGACCTTTAACGCAAAGGTTGGTGATTCTCTAATGAACCCCACAGTAGGGTCATAGGCAATAACCTACTTGGATGAATAGGTCATGAAATTATCTTCGAAATGAGACCGAAATCATCAAATTCTGACGTCAAACAAGGAAGATATCGTAGTTTGAAAATGCAAGGGCATTTACGTAATTATCGTATCATGCTTGCATTATCATTCAAACTTCAAGACATCATATCTTGGTCATCTAATATCGGAATCAGATGATTCAAAGGCCAATATTCCTTATTTTCAGTCCTCTTCAAAGTGGACATAAAAAAATCCCTGGTAGAAGTCACCAGTGGGTCCCATGCAAGATTACACATGAAAATTGTTATTTAATCATAAAAAATTCATAAGTTGGCCATTTCATTTCCAAATGAGATGATTCAAGCTCCAATATTCTTTATATTTAATGTTCTACAAAGTAAACGTAGAAAATTTAGAACAGATGCTATCAGGAAATTCCATATGGAAGGGTGACAGAAATGGACTATGAAATTTCAACCTTAATCCAAACCAGCTTAATCCAGGTTAGTCTAACTTAGCTCGGCCCAGCTCAGACCAATCTAGACCAAGTTATGTCAGTTCATATGCATGTATTTCTTTTATATATGTATAATGTATAATATATTATTGTATATATATATATATATATATATATATATATATATATATATATATATATATATATATATATATATATATATCTTATGGATATATTATATGTATTAATACATTTATATATATATGTATACATATATAGATATACATATCTTATGGATATATTATATGTATTAATATATATATATATATATATATATATATATATATATATATATATATATATATATATATATATATATATATATATATATATATATATATATATATATTAGGAAAGAGAGAAGAAAGTGAGGCCGTGGAAAGAGAGAGAAAAGAGAGGCCATAAGAAAGAGAATGGGAGAAAGAAAAAAAAAGAAAGAGAGACAAATAAAAAAAAAAGAAAAGAAAAAAAAAGGGGGAAAATATTCCCCTTCACGTTTTCTAGAATGAAAACGTGAAAGAGAGAGGGAGAAAGAAAGAAAGAAAAAAAGAAGGAAAGAAAAAGGAAAGAAAAAAAAGAAAAAAGGAGAAAAAGAAAAAAAGAAAAAAAGGAAATGTTTTTATAAGAAAGAAAACGTGAAAAGAGAGGGAGAAAAGAAAAAAAGAAGGAAGAAGAAAAGGAAAGAAGAAAGAAAGGAAAGAGAGAAGGATTTTTCTAAAAGAATGAAGGAGAGAAAGGAAAGAGAGAAGGGGTTTTCTAGAAGAAGAAGGAGAAAAAGGAAAGAAAGGAAGAAGAAAAAAAACGTGGGAAGGAAGAAAAGAAAAGAAAGAAGAAAAAATGGAAAAAAAAGATTTTCTAGAATAAAGAAGAAAATGAAGGAAGAGAGAAGAAGGAAAGAGGAGGAGAGGATTTTCTAGAGGAGGGAGAGATAGAGAACGTGTGGAATGGAGAAGGAGAAGAGAAAAATGAAGGAAAAGAAGAAAGGAAAGAAGAAAAAGAAAGAAAAAAAGATTTTCTAGAAAAAAGAAGAAAGGAAAGAAGGATCTTCTAGAAAAGGAAGAAAAATTATAAATAGACAAGAGAAGAGAGAGGAGGGGCTCTTTTTCCAGACCATAGAGAGAGGAGAACGTGGGTAAGGAAGAGAAAAATGTGAGTGAGAGAGAGAAAATGTGAGAGAGGGAGAAAGAAAGAGAGAGAAAAGAGAAAAGAAAGAAAAGAGAAGAAGAAAAGAGAGAAAGAGAAGAGAGAAAGAAGCAGAAGAGAGGAGAAGGAGGATTCACATTCAAAGGGGATTGATACAACCTCCAATCAACCTTCATCCACGGTATCGCTTGATTTGAGCCCAAGGTTAGTACTCTAAACAAATTTAGAGGTCGTTATAATGCTCGAATTCCAATTTTGCTTGAAAAAGGCTAATTTTCATGAAATCTCAACCATGAATGCTCTATTACATGCTTGTTAATGTTAGGATGCCTATGTCTAACATTTTTCATGAATTATAATTTGTCTAAGCTATTCAATGATTAATTTTTGAATGATATACAATGATGTTTGATGTTTTTTGCAAATTCCATAAAGTGGTTTTCTGATATGAAAATTCTAGATTTAGGGTCCAAACTTAGGACGTACATAATATATATTTTTTCTAAGATTTCGAAGCCAAATATTTTATGGGAGTCTCTCTGATATGTTAGAAGAATCCCCTAAAAATTTCGTTCCATTTGGAATAGGAGAAATATATCAAACAATTTGTCTTTGACATTGCTACTTTTCTCGGATGTAATGCAATCCTCCATCATAAAGTCTCTAGAAAAAGGCCTTATGGCCATAATCAGAAAATCCACTTAACATGAAATTTTTAGACATGAAATTCTTCTAAAAATTGGCACTGGTTTCATATTTGTTTAATTTTTTTTTGAATTGATATCAATTTTTAAGTGCATAGTTCTCTGATTTTGAATCTGTCATGATGTACTGATTGGCATGATTGAAAAGAGTCATTTTTCACAAAGAAAATATACTGTTTTAACTTGTTTTTCTTAATAAAATTTTAGATCAGACAGTTATCTACATATGCATATGTCTATATTTAATTTTCATTAAGAATAAAATTTTATTTGAAATTTATGGTGCAACTGGTCAAAAATCTGGAACAGATTTGACCAGTGCACATGTTCAGTCTTAGGGCATATCTTTGACCTGTTTTTGCTTTCTGTTAGGATTCAATTCCTTCATATGAAATATAATATATTAAGTCATCTTTCATGAAAAAAAAATTGAACTTGATTTAAGTTTCAAAAGACCTACTTATGGTCATTCTTGTATAATGTGACAAATCTGAATACATTTCATAGTTTTGTCCGTTATCTGGAACCTTGTGTCACAATTTTCACAGTTTTGAGTCATTAATCTTCCCAAATTTCTTCACAAAAATTACAATTTTTCAAAAAACATTGAACATATGTTTGTTTTGATAATTTTGCACTTTTCAAAAAAAGTTTCATTGATGTCTCATTTATTATAACATCAATGATTGTTTAAATGAATTATGCCATATTTGGATAAATGGCTATATTTGGAGCATTCATATGCTTTGTTTGGATTGTGCATACCATGTTTGCCACATTCCATGTTTTGCTATTTTTGGTAGAATAGATAAATTTTTACCATATTTTAGCAAAATCTTAATTTTTTTAAAGTCTTACTATGCTTAAAAAATAGCATATAAGATCTTTCCTTTTTTTAAAAAATTCATGTCATATATGCATTCTATGATTGGTACTTACCATATTGATATATAGATGCATATTAGATCTTGCCATATTTAGATGCTCATTGCCATATTTAGACGCTCATTGCCATATTTGGATGCTCATTGCCATGTTTAAATGTTCATTGCCATGTTTAAATGCTCATTGCCATATTAAAAATTACCATGCTTAGAAGATAGCATACAAGATCATACCATATAGGCTCTTGTCTTATTTGCAATACATGCCATATTTGAGAGATGTTAAACAATCTTACTAAATATGAATTTCTTGCCATGAATGTTTTATATGCCATATTTAGATAGAATATTTTATTTTTGGCAATAATTTAATTTATGCAACACCCTAGTCGAACTGCCATATATGCACACTTCTAGAAGACAATCTAGGTGTGGGGACGTGCATTTGGACACCCACATTCTTGGGCAGGGCATAATGGGAATAATAAAAACCTTAATAAAGAAAGAAAAATGCTTTGCCAAACCTTCCAAAATTAGAATTCAGGATGAAAAGGGTAATTTAGGATGATTTTTTCCCTCGGTAAACCCTAAACCTAGAATAGGTTCGAAACCCTAAACCTAGAATAGGTTCTAAACCCTAAACCTAGAATAGGTTCTAAACCCCAAACCTAGAATAGGTTCTCAATCGCAAACCTAGAACAGGTTCTCACTTTCTAACCTAGAACAGGTAATTTGCCCGAACTACGTGTATTATGATTCCTAGGTCAAACCCTAGGATACGTAGGCCATTTGGGAGAAACCCAAATTAGGATCCACAATTTAGTCCACTCGGACTATCCATAGATCCACTAGGATAGCCCCCATATTTTAACCCAAATAGGGTTATCCACACCTTAGTTCACTCGGACTATCCATAGATCCACTAGGATATTTATCCACACCTTAGTCTACTCAAACTATCCATAGATCCACTAGGATATCTATCCATAATTCAACCCAAAAAGGGTTATCCAAACCTTAGTCCACTCGGACTATCCATAGATCCGCTAAGATACTTACCCACATTTTGACCCAAATAGGGTTATCCAGCCCGAACTACGTGGATTCTGATTCCTAGGGCAAACCTTAGGATACGTAGGCCATTTGGGAGAATCGCAAATTCGGATCCACATCTTAGTCTACTTGGACTATCCATAGATCCACTTGGACTATCCATAGATCCACTAGGATATTTATCCACATTTCAACCCAGATAGGGTTATCCACATTCCAACCCAGATAGGGTTATCCATATTTGACCAAAATAGGGTTATCCTTAGATCCACTAGGACTATCTATCAGTCCACATGGACTATCCAGATCCTAACCCATAGGGTTTCTTAACCTTTCAAGCATAAATTTCTACTTTAACAAAGAACTTAATCATGCACAAGCATAAATCACATCCATAAACTTTAATCACACCTGAACTACGATGGTGAACCTGATTTTCGGAATAATTCCGTAATATGTAGGCAATCTGATGGATATAGATTCGATTCAATGATATCAAACCACTTGGTTTGGTTCGATTTAACAAATAGAGTCTAGCATAGGAAAGGAATAGGAGACCGATTTTGATCGGGCGATTTGGGTGCCTAACCCCTTCCCATAACCATAACCTGATGCTTACCCAATCTCTGATGGACCAGAAATCCAATCTAAGGGTCATGAGTCAATCGAAGTCTTACCATAGGGTGAGATTTCACACTTTTGAGGTCCTAGACCTTAATCTAGGTGGTGACTTCTAAGATTTCCATCTTTGTCCTCACAGTGGCGATTCCACTGGGGATATAAATGTTAAACTCCTAAATGAAAACTTTTTTTGTGTGAATTGGATGCTAGATTTTAGGATACTATATTTATGCTTGTATATTATTGCTTTAGGGGGAATGGGTTCAGTCACACATTTGTGCGAGTAGCCGAACCGGGTCCCATGCATATGGGGCAGCTCGTTACGCGAAACACATAGCCTTGGCCTATACTTTGTGAGGCCACGACCGGCGAGCAGCCTCTAATGAGCGTTTCTTGGGTCCGCCTGAGAATTCGTTATGCTACTCTACGTCGCTTGGATCCTTGCAACATAGTATATAAAGGGATTGGGGGCCCATTATTCATCGTGTATTTGGTGATAGATTATCCCGTCCTTGTCAAGGTGGCCTTTTCTATCCTAACCCAGATTGTAGCCCAATGTTTGTTATTTTTGGTTTATCCCTGAACCGACCCAGTAAAATCTGCTTAACCATGACATCTATGTTTGAGACGTCGAAGTTCTGCCCATTTTTGTCCTCAATTGGTCAACGTGTTAGATTATACACGATGAACATCTTGAACTCTCACCCATTGGGAGTATGAGGTATGTATACACCTGTTCTACATCTTAGTAGACGGTCACTATACACCCTCCATTTAGTAAGCTCGATGTGTTGAATCTCTCATTGTTAACACGTCGATTTCAAAAAATGAGCAGAAAATCTCTGTCAAGACTTAGATACCATGGTCAAGAAGAAATTTACTAGTTTGTTCATCTATGAACTGCTTTTGCTAACCATCCCTAATAAGGACAATGGATTAATATATCCATTTCAATTTCATCGAATTCGGTAATCCAATTGGCCAGACCTTGGTACCACTGATTAACCATTTTGGAATCACAAAGTCCCAAGACTAAACACATGGCTTAATGAAATTCAATTAAATTGACTCGGATAATGTTTACCCAATCGCCCTTATGAGGGAGCTAACTTTGTTTGGTTAAGTCATCTTTGATTGTGCATGTGACTTCTTCCACTCCCTCTAGATGTCTAGAATCTCGATATTCCTCCATTGGGAATTAAACTGCAACCATATCCACCCTTTTAGGGTAAGAGGCCCCTACAATTAGGGAATTGTCTTGATCTCCCACCTTGAGATCCATCCATATTATCTTTCTAAATGAATCAATGGAATTCATGAATCTAGACCTTGATTGAACATCAAATTTTTAAATAAAGAAGTAAAGATTCAGCCCCTAGGCAAATCCAATCATAGTTCTCAATGTACCTTTGAATTAAGGAAAGATCCAGCCCCTAGGATCCAATCATAGTTCCCGATTCATCACTGAAAGAAGGAAAGATTCAGCCCCTAGGCAAATCCAATCATAGTTCTCAATGTAATTAAGGAAAAATCCAGCCCTTAGGCAAATCCAATCATAGTTCCCGATTCATCTCTGAATGAAGGAAAGATTCAGTCCCTAGGAAAATCCAATCATAGTTCTCAATTTATCTCATAATTAAGGAGAGATCCAGCCCCTAGGAAAATCCAATCATAGTTCTCGATTCATCTCTGAATTAAGGAAAGATTCAGCCCCTAGGCAAATCCAATCAATATTCCCTATTCACCTTTGAATTAAAGAAAGATTTAGTCCCTAGGTAAATCCAATCACCTTCTCGATTTACCTTTGAATTAAGGAAAGATTCAGTCCCTAGGCAATTCCAATCATAGTCCCCAATTCATCTCTGAATTAAGGAAAGATTTAGCCCCTAGGCAAATCCAATCATAGTTTTCGATTCATCTCTGAATTAAGGAAAGATTCAGCCCCTAGGCAAATCCAATCATAGTTCCCAATGTACCTTAGAATTAAGGAAAAATTTAGCCCCTAGGCAAATCCAATCATAGTTCCCGATTCATCTCTGAATTAAGGAAAGATTCAGCCCCTAGGCAAATCCAATCATACTTCTCAATTCATCTTAGAATTAAGGAAATATTTAATCCCTAGGTAAATCAAATCATCATTCTCCATTCACCTCTGAAATAAGGAAAGATCCAGCGCCTAGGCAAATCCAATCACTGTTCTTGATTTACGTCAGAATTAAGGAAAGATCTAGCCCCTAGGCAAATCCAATTATTGTTCCCCATTCACCTCTAAATAAGGAAAGATTCAGCCCCTAGGCAAATCCAATTATTGTTCCTATTCACCTTTGAATTAAGGAAAGATTCAGCCCCTAGGCAGGTCCAATCATCATTTTGGTTCATCCAGAATTAAGGAAAGATTCATCCCCTAGGCAGATTCAATCACATCTAGTTCATCTCAGAATCAAAGAAATATTCAGCCCTAGATTCAACCACCATTTCTGGTTCATCTCAGAATTGAAGAAGGGTTTAACCTTTAGGCAGGTTCAATCATCACTCCCAGATCATGCTAAAATGGAGAAGACATTCGGCCCGTAGGCTTTTTTCACCCTTCACCCCCTGTTTAGGTTTTGATTCATGTCGGAACTAGGAAAAATTCCATTCATCTGAATTCAATTAGCCACTAGGCTTATCCAACCATCAACTTTGGTTAGGGTTTTAATTCATGTTAGAACTAAGAAGAGTTCCATTCATCTGAATTCATTTAGCCACTAGGCCTGTCCAGCCAGCAATTTTGGTTTAGGTTTTGATTCCTGATGGAATTAGGAAAAGTTCCATTCATCTAATTTCAATCAGCCACTAGGCTTATCCAACCATCAATTTTGGTTAGGGTTCTGATTCATGTCGGAACTAAGAAGAGTTCCATTCATCTGAATTCAATTAGCCACTAGGCCTGTCCAACCATAAACTTTGGTTCAGGTTCTGATTCATGTTGGAACTAAGAAGAGTTCCATTTATCTGAATTCATTTAGCCACTAGGCTTATCCAACCATCAACTGTGGTTCAAGTTCTGATTCATGTTGGAATTAAGAAGAGTTCCATTCATTTGAATTTTATTAGGCCCTAGGCTTGTCCAACCGTCAACTCCTGTTCAGGTTTCGATTCATGTTGGAACTAAGAAAAGTTTCATTCATATGAACTCAATGTAAGCATGAGTTAGCCTCTAGGCCTATTCGACCATTACCTCTGGTCCATGTTCCATTTCATGAAGGAATCAAAGAGAATTTTAGTCATTTCAACTCAATCAATCCATCATCTCTATCAATTAGAGTCCAATCCATGATTGTTTTCCTTGGCCTCTATCAATCGGAGCCCAACTCAAGCAATCCTTGCCTCTAGGAATTAGAGCCCAGTCCATGACTGTCAATCTTGATCTCTATCAATCAGAGATTAATTCAAAGTCAATCATGATCTCTATCAATCAGAGATCAATTCAAAATCAATCTTGATCTCTATCAATCAGAGACCAATTCAAAGTCAATCTTGATCTCTATCAATCAGAGACCAATTCAAAGTCAATCTTGATCTCTATCAATCAGAGACTAATTCAAATTCAATCTTGATCTCTATCAATCATAGACCAATTCTAAGTCAATCTTGTTCTATATCAATCAGAGACCAATTCAAAATCAATCTTGATCTCCATCAATCGGAGACCAATTCAAAGTCAATATTGATTTCTATCAATCAGAAACCAGTTCAAAATTAACCTTTTCTCTATCAATCGGAGATCGATTCAAAATCAATCTCTGGCTCTATCAATTATAGCCCAATCCATGTCTATCATAGCTCAGCACTACAAGTTAGGATCGCTCGTCAGGAATGGCGAACGAGAAGCATTCCTCATTGCCTATCAATAAAGATCAATTCTAGATTCTGGAGTCATCGGAAACCAAGGAAATGCTAGAATCCGAAGAGCTGCCCTCATATTTCTCATTATTCAAAAAGGAGGAATGGAATTTTCCCGAGCAGTAGGGTAGACCAAAGATGAGATCCGATATGCCCCAGGATAGGATAAGAACCAGAATGAAGCCCTTGAGCCCTAAGTGGGGCATGAACTAGATTGAACCTGGACCCAAATTGAGTGTGGTCCAATGATGAAGCCCTTGAGTCCCTGAACTAGGGCATGAACCGGATTGACCTTGGACCCAAATTGAGTGTGGTCCAATGATGAAGCCCTTGAGTCCTTGAACTAGGGCATGAACCGGATTGACCTTGGACCCAATGAGGAAAGCTATTGAGCCCTAAGCTGGTCATGAACCAAATTGACCTTGGACCCAAATTGAGTGTGGACCAATAAGGAAAGCCAATGACCCCTGAACTAGGGCATGAACTAGATTGACCTTGGACCCAAATTGAATGCGGTCCAATGAGAAAAGCCATTGAACCCTAAGCTGGTCATGAACCAAATTGACTTTGGACCCAAACTGAGAGTGGTCTAATGAAGAAATCCATTGAACCCCCTAAGCTGAGGCATAAACTAGTCTAATCTTGGACTTAAAATGGTGTAGTGCAATGGCGATACCTCTTGCTCCCCAAGCTGGGGCATAAGCCAAAATGATTTTGAATTCAGCTAGAAGCATTCTATTGATGAATTCATTGAACCCCAAACTGAGGCATGAACCAGAGTAACCTTGAGCTTAAAAAAACAATAGTCCGGTTACGAATGGATCCCAAAAAGAAAAAAAGGTAAGAATTGTATGGAACCCTAAAAGGTAGGCATCTTGCACCTATTGATAAAAGGGCATGATGAGTCCTGCTGTTAGAGGTCTGAAGGAAGATTTATTCCCACAACGACTGAAGGTGGTCATCGAAGGCGTTATGCCCAACTGGAGCCGCTTAGACGAACTAGTTGTTTCAACTTTCTATTATCGGTGTTCGATAGGTCATCCATGTCTGGGTCCAAGATCAATATGCTTGTTGACAAGTCTAGTCTAATCTGCCCTGCAAGTAAAAGAAAATCACCCCATTTGGGATTTCAATCTCTGTGCTTTGTCTCTTCCATACATTTCCTCCCAGTTTCATACATCCTCCTATTCTACGTGCGCAGTCAATTCTGACTCTAAAGATGATTGAAATGATGAGCCATCTCCAGAACTTCTACGTCACCCGGTCTCTTGAGAAAGAAAGGTCCAACCTGTCTGCGAAAGCTTTAAATGATCAATCGAGAGACACAAGAGTACTCTCAAGAAACAAGTATTGGAGAAGCTTCCATTTGTTCTACCTATTAAAAGATTCCATGGAAAGCAATAGACAGTAACAGATCATATTAGTAGGTCAACCAATCAGTACAAATGAGTAGAGGACAGATGTGCCACCAAGAAAATGGAAATTTCAAAGTTTTTGCAAAGTATATCATCTGCAAGCAAGAGATACATGATCAAAGAATGAGGTCATTGGAATACCCAAAAAAAAAATTCAAGCCTATGTTTTATCTACATCAATAATGGGAAGGCAGTCATATCAGATAGAAGGTGATTATTAACTTCCAGAGGATAGCATACGGATTCACCATTCAGATAAAATCAGATCTAGATGAGCAGTCACAAATGCTCATAAAGTTTACAGAAGATCAGAGTACTAACTGGGGCAAAGATGTTCTATCTCATTGGAAATGTTTGGAAGAAGAAGATTCCAATCCAATATTGAAAGTCATGATTCAACTTTGCGATCAAGCGAAGCACTGCATTATGTGGCCTCCACATAAAAAAAAAAGAAAAGAAAATAGTAAGATGTTGAATGACATTGGAGTTCGACAGTAAACCAATTGTCTCTCTCACTT
Organism: Protea cynaroides; assembly: GCA_028583415.1. Classification (NCBI taxonomy): domain Eukaryota; kingdom Viridiplantae; phylum Streptophyta; class Magnoliopsida; order Proteales; family Proteaceae; genus Protea; species Protea cynaroides. The sequence continues at coordinate 4,569,104 of CM053267.1, read as the reverse complement.
CAAGAGGATGATAGTTCCAACCAAAGCCTGATAGCAAGTTTGATCATTCGTCAAGATTTACAGCATGTTGGACCGGACTTTTGATTTTGGCCAATTACATCCTGCCTTTACAGGAGACGATCTCATCACTTCTTCATCATCAGAGAAAAATTTCTCATCGGCAGACTCTCTCTCCCGTCTATCAATCTGACGGCTTTCTAAGGAGTCTCTATCACAAGCCCTTCTTTTGTTATCAGTTTTTATGGCATTGTATTTCGTGATCATGTCATCATTTTATGTACAAAATCATGAATCTGGCTGGAACTCTCATCTGTCATTCATTACATTCGACGGCTTCCCAAGGTTCCTATAAGTCCTTCATTTCTCAAGCCAATAAAATGGGATCTTCTCGGTAAGATAAACCCATTCTACATAAACAATCAAACATTCTCCCAATGGTAGACCCATGTGGACAGTTTCACATCAGTCCTCTTGGACCTTCAACATCAATACTTGTCAACAAACTTAAAGGCTTCAGGCCCAGATATGATCGTGACTGATTCGGCATCTCGATGTAACTTGTTGAAACACATGTTCCATTTGAATATCTCCAAGAAAGGAAAACATAATTCGGCATCATTTTTAATTTTGGTGTGGGACTGCATTTCCCTAAGGTCACTTTTAGTGATGATTCAAATAGCTGCTCGCCTATCAATGCGTGTAGGTGTCAACTTAAACAGTGGGGTAAGACTACCCATTTGCCATGATAGTCATGCCGTTCGGATTTCCCTAAGGGTTTTAGACCATTGGATAGGACCATAATTTTGGCAATATCCTCACCATAACAGGACTCTCTATTCAACCCAAGATGGGTTTTGCAAAAAAAAAAAAAAATAAATAAAGGGAAGAAAAGAAACCTCAGCAGGGAAAAAGCAACCCAAAAACTTCAATGGGAAACCCATAATACCTCAGTGGTGATAGGCGACCTGATGCAACCCTATAGCATTGCCCTCATGGCCCTTCATAGAAAAATTCAGTGGTTCATGTAGACAAGTGTCATACCCAGTCTACCCTTCATAAGGAACCTCTCTTTTGCTCTCCAATGAATCATACTCGGAGGAGTTGAACAAATCATCATCTATTGGGCTCCATAGCATTGCCTTTTAATAGATTTCTATTTTTAAATCCTGTTGGTCATGTTAGGGAGAGAGCAAATTCTCATGGCCTGGTTACGGATGTAGTCAAATTCATTCAAATCATCAGCTCCCTCATTTTTCAATATTCAGGAAGGGTTTATCAAAGAAGTCACTTTCTACAATCAATCTGTCAATCTTCCCCTGACCTTGGAAGCATGGTCAAATTCTAGATGCAATCCAGGTTCAACCTAGTTCTAACTCTGTTAGATTGCCTATTTCCTTCTATCTTGCCCTAGCACACTACATTAGTGGTCTGTCACAACATGCAGACACTGGGGCATAGATATACCCAATGTAGAGGAATTAAACTTGATCATGAGCATTACATCTAGGATCCATTGTCTAGTCTGAAGTCACTGACTTTCCTAGTCAATAGAAGTAGGTCTGTCCAAGTTGGTTTTTGCCAATTTCTCAGTTCTCCTAATCCTGTTGATGAAGAAAATCTAATGTGGTCGCTCACCTGTTAGGATTTAGTCTCCAAATTCTCTGAAGGAACACATCGAATCCTTTGCGCCTCATGCCTACTTTGGGGCCATGGTTCATTCATCTTTCAAAATTAGACACAACAATGTTGGAAAGCCCTGAGCTTTTAATGAGCCTTGATCAAGGGTCAAACTCATGTCACGTTTCATCGCCGCTTGGTTGTTCTACCAATTTGGTCTACCATAGTGCATAGTCAAAGAACTTAGTTTACTAGATGCCCCTCAACAGTTTAACACAAAGATCAATCAATAAAATCACTTTGGTTAGAGACTGTCAAGCTCCCCTCATTCTTGTCCAAAATCCTCGCTAGTGTTTTTTTTAATCCAAAATCCAACAACACCAAAGTTGGCTGAAGAAAATCATCACTTCAAATTACATGGAACCCTTCCAAGGGAGCAATTAAGTCATCACTACCATGTTGAAATTGAGTCAAACTTTCAGTACCAGGTCATAAAGGACAAATTTTAAATCTAGGTATCATGTCAGCAAAGTCCATGACACCATTTCCATTGATGCCATATGCCTTCACCCACAAAGTAGGGGCAAAAACCTTGGAAAACTGCCAAGGAATTCACCATCACTTCAAGTATGTCCAACACCCTAAAGGTTCAAAGTCAACAAAGCCTTCCTGTATGGGTCACTTTCAAGCATCCTAAAGGTTCATAGCAACAAAGCTGTTTAAGAGGATATTCTAGTTTCCATTCCTGAAGGTTCATAGCCATAGAGCTTCCAAGAAGGATATTCTAATTTTCAAATCTAGAAGGTCCAAAGTTGGAAGGAACTTTAAAGATGAGTCATTCAGTATCACCATATAAGTGACCTTCTGGAGTTCTTGCTTATTTTAGAATCAATAGCAAATTCCTCACCCTAAAAGTGACCTTCTGAGTTCTTCCTCATTTCAGAATCAAATGCAGAGCCCTAGCTCATCCAAATTTCAAATCAATCTCAGTCTACAAGTAAATCAAATGTAGAGCCCTAGCTCATCCAAAGATCAAATAAATCTCAGCCTATAAGTGAATCAAATGTAGAACCCTAGCTCATCCAAAGTTCAAATCAATCTCAGCCTATTAGTGAATCAAATGTAGAGTTCAAACTCATCCGAAGATCAAGTCAATCTCAGCCTATAAGTGAATCAAATGCAGAGCCCTAGCTTATTCAGAAAATCAATCTCAAAATCTCAATCAAAAGAGCCTCAGTTCAATCAAAGAAAAGACAACAAGTCCTCCATCCAAATAAATCAATGCCGAGCCCAAGCTCATACAAATGAACCTTGTATTCACAGCCTAGCTTCATACAAGAAGAGGTTACAAGCCTACCAATCAGCCTTGTATTCACAGTCTAGCTCCATACAAGAAGAGGTTTATCAACCTACAAATGGATCAAGTCAGGTCTGAGCCTGCACATACCTTGCATCATGAGTTCCACCTTAGCAAGAAGAGGTTCCCAGCCTACAGATGAGCCTTGTATTCACAAGCCTAGCTTCGTACAAGAAGAGGTTTATCAGCCTACCAATGGATCAAGCCGGGTTCAAGCCCGAGTGTACCTTGCATCATGAGTTCCACCTCAGCAAGAAGAGGTTCCCAGCCTATAAATGAGCCTTGTATTCATAGCCTAGCTTCATACAAGAAGAAATTTATCAGCCTACAAATGGATCAAGCTGGGTTTGAGCCCGTACGTACCTTGCATCATGAGTTCCACCTCAGCAAGAAGAGGTTCCCAGCCTACAAATGAGCCTTGTATTCACAGCCTAGCTTCATACAAGAAGAACAGTCACCAATCTTCCAAGAAGAGCAAACCTTCTTGCCAGTCGGACTACGTTCTGGGCTTGATTTCTAGGACACCCTTAGAATACGTAGGCAGTTTAGGATGAATTACCCTAAGTGCAGGACAATAAACAATCCCACTCATATCCCAAAAATGTGTTTCTTTTATCTTCAGCCTTTAATTGGTAACAATTTCAGCTAAAGAGGGGCATCTGTAAGCATCCCATTTTTGCCACCCTCTACATAAGTGAACCAATATGGCAGGTTTCTGACCTTTAACACAAAGGTTGGTGATTCTCTAATGAACCCCACAGTAGGGTCATAGGCTATTACCTACTTGGATGAATAGGTCGTAAAATTATCTTCGAAATGAGATCGGAATCATCAAATTCTGACGTCAAACAAGGAAGATATCGTAGTTTAAAAATGCAAGGGCATTTATGTAATTATCGTATCATGCATGCATTATCATTCAAACTTCAAGACATCATATCTTGGTCATCTGATATCGGAATCAGATGATTCAAAGGCCAATATTCCTTATTTTCAGTCCTCTTCAAAGTGGACGTAAAAAAATCCCTGGTAGAAGTCACCAGTGGGTCCCATGCAAGATTACACATGGAAATGGTTATTTAATCATCAAAAATTCATAAGTTGGTCATTTCATTTCCAAATGAGATGATTCAAGCTCCAATATTCCTTATTTTTAATGTTCTACAAAGTGAACGTAGAAAATTTAGAACAGATGCTATCAGAAAATTCCATATGGAAGGGTGACAGAATGGACTATGAAATGTCAACCTTAGTCCAAACCAGCTTAATCCAGCTTAGTCTAACTTAGCTCGGCCCAGCTCAGACCAATCCAAACCAAGTTATGTCAGTTCATATGCGTGCATTTCTTTTATATATGTATAATGTATAATATATTATTGTATATAATACATATATATATATCTTATGGATATATTATATGTATTAATACATTTATATATATATATATATATATATATATATATATATATATATATATATATATATATATATATATATATATATATATATATATATATTAGGAAAGAGAGAGGAAAGTAAGGCCGTGGGAAAGAGAATGGGAGAAAGAAAAAAAAGGAAAGAGAGAGAAATAAAAGAAAAAAAGAAAAGAAAAAAAGGGGGAAAAGATTCCCCTTCACGTTTTCTAGAAAGAAAACGTGAAAGAGAGAGGGTAAAAGAAAGAAAGAAAAAAAGAAGGAAAGAAAAAGGAAAGAAAAAAAAGAAAAAAGGAGGAAAAAAAAAGGAAATGTTTTTATAAGAAAGAAAACGAGAAAAGAGAGGGAGAAAAGAAAAAAAAAAGAAGGAAGAAGAAAGAAAGGAAAGATAGAAGGATTTTTCTAGAAGAATGAAGGAGAGAAAGGAAAGACAGAAGGGATTTTCTAGAAGAAGAAGGAGAAAAAGGAAAGAAAGGAAGAAGAAAAAAAAACATGGGAAGGAAGAAAAGAAAGGAAGGAAGAAAAAATGGAAAAAAAAAAGATTTTCTAGAAAAAAGAAGAAAAGGAAGGAAGAGAGAAGAAGGAAAGAAGATGGGAGGATTTTCCAGAAGAGGGAGAGATAGAGAACGTGTAGAATGGAGAAGGAGAAGAGAAAAAAGGAAGGAAAAGAAGAAAGGAAAGAAGAAAAAGAAAGAAAAAAAGATTTTCTAGAAAAAAGAAGAAAGGAATGAAGGATTTTCTAGAAAAAGAGAAAAAAATTATAAATAGGCAAGAGAAGAGAGAGGAGGGGCTCTTTTTCTAGACCATAGAGAGAGGAGAACGTGGGTGAGGGATAGAAAAAGGTGAGTGAGAGAGAGAAAACATGAGAGAGGGAGAAAGAAAGAGAGAGAAAAGAGAAAAGGAAGAAAAGAGAAGAAGAAAAGAGAGAAAGAGAAGAGAGAAAGAAGCAGAAGAGAGGAGAAGGAGGATTCACATTCAAAGGGGGTTGATGCAACCTCCAATCACCCTTCATCAACGGTTTCGCTTGATTTGAGCCCAAGGTTAGTACTCTAAACAAATTTAGAGGTCGTTATAATGCTCGAATGCCAATTTTGCTTGAAAAAGACTAATTGTCATGGAATCTCAATCATGAATGCCCTATTACATGCTTGTTAATGTTAGGATGCCTATGTCTAACATTTTTCTTGAATTATAATTTGTCTAAGATATTCAATGATTAATTTTTGAATGATATACAATGATTTTTGATGTTTTTTACAAATTTCATACAGTAATTTTCTGATCTGAAAATTCCAGATTTAGGGTTCAAATTTAGGACGTACATCATATGTATTTTTTCTAAGATTTTGAAGCCCAAAATTTTATGGGAGTCTCTCTGATATGTTAGAAGACTACCTTAAAAATTTCGTTCCATTTGGATTTAGAAAAATATATCAAAAAATTTGTGTTTGACATTGCTACTTTTCTCGGATGTAATGCAATCCGCCATCATAAAGTCTCTAGACAAAGGCCTTATGCCATAATCAGAAAACCCACTTAACATGAACTTTTTAGACATGAAAGTCTTCTAAAAAATGGCACTGGTTTCATATTTTTTTTTTCATTTTTTGTTGAATTGATATCAATTTTTAAGTGCATAGTTCTCTGATTTTGAATCTGTCATGATGTACTGATTGGCATGATTGAAAAGAGTCATTTTTCACAAAGAAAATATACTGTTTTAACTTGTTTTTCTTAATGAAATTTTAGATCAGACAGTTATCGACATAGACATATGTCTGTATTTAATTTTCATTAAGAATAAAATTTTATTTGAAATTTATGGTGCAACTGGTCAAAAATCTGGAACAGATTTGACCAGTGCACATGTTCGATCTTAGGGCATATCTTTGACCTGCTTTTGCTTTCTGATGGGATTCAAATCCTTCATATGAAATATAATATATTAAGTCATATTTCTATGAAAAAAAGTTAAACTTGATTTAAGTTTCGAAAGACCTACTTATGGTCATTCTTGTATAATGTGACAAATCTGAATACATTTCATAGTGTTGTCCGTTATCTGGAACCTTGTGTCACAATTTTCACAGTTTTGAGTCATTAATCTTCCCAAATTTCTTCATAAAAATTACAATTTTTTCAAAGAACATTGAACATATGTTTGTTTTGATAATTTTGCACTTTTCAAAAAATGTTTCATTGATGTCTCATTCATTATAACATCAATGATTGTTTAAATGAATTCTGCCATATTTGGATAAATGGCTATATTTGGAGCATTCATATGCTTTGTTTGGATTGTGCATACCATGTTTTCCACATTCCATGTATTGCTATTTTTGGTAGAATAGAAAATTTTTACCATATTTTAGCAAAATCTTAATTTTTTTTTGTCTTACTATGCTTAAAAAATAGCATATAAGATCTTTCTTTTTTTAAAAAAAAAATTCATGTCATAAATGCATTCTATGATTGGTACTTACCATATTGATATATAGATGTATATTATATCTTGCCATATTTAGATGCTCATTGCCATATTTAGACGCTCATTGCCATATTTGGATGCTCATTGCCATGTTTAAATGTTCATTGCCATGTTTAAATGCTCATTGCTATATTAGAAATTACCATGCTTAGAAGATAGCATACAAGATCATACCATATAGGCTCTTGCCTTATTTGCAATACATGCCATATTTGAGAGATTTTAAACAATCTTACTAAATATGAATTTCTTGCCATAAATGTTTTATATGCCATATTTAGATAGAATATTCTATTTTTGGAAATAATTTAATTATGCAACACCCTAGTTGAACTGCCATATATGTACACTTCTAGAAGACAATCTAGGTGTGGGGACGTGCATTTAGACACCCACATTCTTGGGAAGGGCATAATGGGAATAATAAAAACCTTAATAAAGAAAGAAAAATGCTTTGCCAAACCTTCCAAAATTAGAATTCAGGATGAAAAGGGTAATTTAGGATGATTTTACCCCTCGGTAAACCCTAAACCTAGAATAGGTTCGAAACCCTAATCCTAGAATAGGTTCTAAACCCTAAACCTAGAATAGGTTCTAAACCCCAAACCTAGAATAGGTTTTCAATCGCAAACCTAGAACAGGTTCATACTTTCTAACCTAGAACAGGTTATTTGCTCGAACTACGCGGATTCTGATTCCTAGGTCAAACCCTAGGATACGTAGGCCATTTGGGAGAAATCTAAATTCGGATCCACAATTTAGTCCACTTGGACTATCCATAGATCCACTAGGATAGCCCCCATATTTTAACCCAAATAGGGTTATCCACACCTTAGTCCACTCGGACTATCCATAGATCCACTAGGATATTTATCCACACCTTAGTCTACTCGGACTATCCATAGATCCACTAGGATATCTATCCATATTCTAACCCAAAAAGGGTTATCCAGACCTTAGTCCACTCGGATTATCCATAGATCCGCTAGGATACTTACCCACATTTTGACCCAAATAGGGTTATCCAGCCCAAACTACGTGGATTCTGATTCCTAGGGCAAACCCTAGAATATGTAAGCCATTTGGGAGAATCCCAAATTCGGATCCACATCTTAGTCCACTTGGACTATCCATAGATCCACTAGGATATTTATCCACATTTCAACCCAGATAGGGTTATCCACATTTCAACCCAGATAGGGTTATCCACATTCCAACCCAGATAGGGTTATCCATATTTGACCCAAATAGGGTTATCCTTAGATCCACTAGGACTATCTATCAGTCCTCATGGACTATCCAGATCCTAATGTAAGACCTGTATCAAATTAACCCGGTCTTACCACCTTGAACCAGATTTACCCATCATGGACGAGATGAATGGACCAAGGGCGTGAAGGAGATCGTGATCCCAGGTATCAAATCGACCCAAAAACACTTAAAATAGGGGAAGGGTCGCATACCCAGCTAAGCAGGGTCGGACCTCCCAAAATAGAAAGTCAGACCCTCAGTTTTGGAAGGAGGGTCGAACAGTTTAAGACCCTAGGGCCGACGGGATCATCGACCCTCCCATCGAGGGGTGAGCACACAACACGGCTCAGTGAGTAGCCAAAACAATGCAACATTACATATGCATGCAAAAATCAATTTATATCTTTGGTCGTGGTTTATAGTTTGCAATGTGCAATAGAAAGGTTGGGTGATCAATGGTTAACGGTTATTGACACCGCCTCTATACACAGGGTGTGGAAGCCGGCCCGAAGGTTAACGTTTATCGTCGTCCCCATCCACCCTACCATAACATTATACAACAAAGGTTAACGTTTATTGCTATATAATGCTATACCAACACGTAAGCCCCTGTTAGCGAGGGCTTGCAAACTGGGCTCGCTGCTAACCAATCCTAATGCCAAACAGTGTATCCAAGGCCTCACCCCAGCATCCCTCAGAACATCCATAGAGATAGAGCTAAGGCCCCCCGGTAGAGTCAGAGACTACAAGGACCGAGACCACCTCCCCTGATACTCTACGACATAATAGTTCTGCTAAGGTAATGGCGATACGATGATGCCAATGCACAAGACTTGAGTTAGAGATAGAGCTAAAGTGCTGAGACCCGCCAAAGGTTAACGTTTATTGACGTTCTCATCACACCTCCCTTGATACTCGCTCGCATCAAGTACATCAACCACACACATACAAGCACATGCCTATTCCTATCATCATCATCATCATCATCAGGTTATAAACAATAAAGTAAATATGCATGAACAAGTAATAGAAATATTGGATGGCATGTTGTATGCACATTACAAACATATTCGCATAGAATCAAACATGGCATAGGACTCAAGAAATAGAAAATAATTTATTATTAACCAATTTAGTTTGGGGTTAAGGTTCCTCACCTTAGCTTGTTAATAGATATTTTCCAAGCTTTAAAATCACCGTTACAATGTTATTAGATTGCTAGCAGACCTGACAAAGCCGACAAAATTTAATTAGAATTTATTTAAAATTTAAAAACCATTATGTTAACTGAGGGTCGGAGGTAGGGTCGGAGTCATGATCGACCCTGGGTGCGACCCTCCCCCTAATCTGAACTTCCCGAACACTGAGGGTCGATGCTAGGGTCGGATCTGCCATCGACCCTAGGTGCGACCCTCCATGGTTTGAGTCGAAAATATCAGATTTTTTCCATTCTTCCATGTTTGGGTCCTATGGTTTACTTCCACAATCCATTCTATACATGTTCTATGGTTTAGAACTATACTTTATTCACCAACATGGTTTCAATGAATTCCTCCATGGTTTTCCACAAAAACTTAACCATGGGTTGATGGTTTGGGTTTCTTCTAAGTCATATCCTCTTCATAAACCATTCTAAAGTCTTAAATAAATCATGGGAAATGTATTCATACCTTAGGTTTGCTGAGATTCAGAGTTCCTCTGAATTTCCTCTTCTTCCTTAGCCTTTTCTTCAAGTTTTCCTTCTCTTCTTCTCTTCCTTCTCTTCTCTTTCTCTCAATCCAATTAGGGTTGTAAAAGGAGTGAAAGAGGCTTAGGGACTTCCTATTTATAGGGCAAAACCTCCCAAAATAAGTCCCATTGAGTTTAGGAAAGGTTCCAATTGAAATTAGGAAGGTTTCTCAATTTTCGGTTCGTGCTGTTTTTCCCGAATGCCGAGGGTCGATGGTGAGGGTCGATGGGAGGGTCGGACAACTCATAGACCCTGCGACCCATGGTTGAGGGTCGATGGTGAGGGTCGATGGGAGGGTTGGACCTGTCTGTTAAAACCTGCGACCCTACCCTCATTTTGACTGTTTTTGGGTAAATTTTCATATTGGGTCTTGGGTTTCTTCACACACTTCGTCCACTTGGCTCGACCATGATATGTAGACGGGTCCCAACACGAAATGTAAGGTTAGGCCAGGTTCGTGGCGTGCGGGTCTTACAACTCCACCACCCTTAAAAGAAATTTCGTCCCCGAAATTTGAAAGTACGGATCTTACAAGTCCCCCATCCTTAGATGAATTTTGTCCTCAAAATTTAAACGAATCTTACAACTCCCCCATCCTTAAAATAAATTTTGTCCTCAAAATTTTGAATTTACCTCGGAGTCAATAGGTGGCAATTCTATTTTCGCATTGCATCTTCTTCTTTTCGTGCCATCATCTCCACGTCTTATCTTCTTCAAATTATCTTTGTATAATTGATACCAAGTTTTTAAGGTGTTATACCTTTCAACTAGTGAACTAGGCCGGTACCACTTCAATAGTTAAATCTCCTATTTAATCCAGTGATTCCGTTGTCAATACTTTTGATATGGATCTCCAATGTACTTCTTCAATAGAGACACACGAAATACCTCATGCACACTAGACATAGATGGTGGTAGTGCTAACTGATAAGCAACTTTTCTACGTCTCCCCAAAGTTTATAAGATCCAACACATATATAAATTATGACTTCCCCTTCTTGTCTAATCGTTTCAAACTACACAAAAATGATATCTTCAAAAATACTTTGTCACTTATGGCGAACTCATGGTCTTGGTGTCTCTTCTGACCTCTTGAGCTATCCTACCCCTTTTCTTTGATCTTGTTTGTCACTCGATAGTTTTCTTCATTAGCCTTAGGTCTCAAAATTCTTCATTCATCGACTTTATTCCAAAATAAAGGAGTTTGACATTTCTCCTGTACAATGCTTTATAGGTAACATTTACATGGTAGCTTAATAGCAACTTCAATTCACGGTAACTTCTCAACTCAAGTTCCTTGAAATCAATTTCATATACTCGGGGTATATCTCTTAGGATTTGTATAGTCCGCCCCGACTGTCCGTCAGTTTAAGGTAAAGTGCGGTACTAAACTTCAACTTTGTCCCCATTATTTTCTGTAGATCCTCCCACAACTTCGAGATAAGGCATAAGCCTCTGACCGACACTAAGCTCTCATGCATACCATCCAATCTGGAAATATTATCCACATATAGCTTAGTTAGCCGTTCCAAAGCATACCGAGGTCGTATAACAATGGAATGAGCTATCTTCATATGGCGATCAACAATCACCCATACTGCGTCAACCGATTTAGAAATCAGTGGCAAATCAGTGACATAATTCATTGTAATGCACTTCCACTTCCACTTCCAAACTGGCTCCCATAGTTTTTATTGTAAGTCATTGTGGTCTTTGTCTTTCAGCTTTTACTTGCTGAAAATTCAGACACTGGAACACGCACTAAGCCACATTTGTTATCTCTTCAGGTCATGATACATATTGGTACTCCAGGTTGTACTGAATATGGAGTACAATGGGCTCTTATCATTATCCTCTTCATGATATCCGAGTCTGTATCTTCAAGTATTCAGAATCTACCTTTGTATCTGAGTACCGTCTCCGCATCCAAAGTAAGTCAGGTTTGGGTTTTTCTTTCTCTAAATCTTCTTGCATTGTTCTTATATACAGATCTAACAAAATTACTACTTTTACTTAATCCATCAATTTATAGATGATCTTTAATGCCCCAACATAACCGAATTATTGCTCCATAAGTTCATCCATAAATTCTCGCTCAATTGGATCGTCACTAGCTTCTATTATAAGTTACTCTTCTTTCAAATCTGAATCTGTTGCTGCGGAACATAAGGCAGCATTTATACTGGGTCCTTCCTTGGACTTCATAATTCCCTTTTTACTTAAGGTCTTAGTTACTTCACTAGCCTTCCTTGGATGATACTAGATATCCCAGTCTTAATCCTTGAGCAATTTCAGCCATCTTCTTATCCTCATGTTCAACTCTTTCTGATGAAGAGATAAATAGGACTCTTATCCTAAAATTATCCTCCATTTAGATAATGTCTCCAAGTCTTGATTGCATAATTCATCATCGGTAACTCCAAGTCATGAGTAGGGTAACGCTTCCCATGCTCCTTTAGTTTTCTTGAAACGTATGCAATCACTTATTTACCTTGCATCAACCCGCATCCTTGATCCAATCCGAAAGCTCCGATGGATAGGGTAAAAGGTTCCCTTAGTACCGAAATGATCAAGATGGGAGTTGATATTAACCTTGCTTTTAGAGTTTGGAAACATTCTTCATACCTGTTAGTCCAATTTATTTCCTCTCCCTTCCTGGTTTGCTTGGTAAGAGGTTTTGCGATCTTAGAGTGGTCCTCCAACAATCGTCTTTAATAACCAGCTAACCCAAGAAACTTCTTATCTTTACAATACTCTTTAGGTGTTTCTCACCATACAATTGCTTCTATCTTAATAGGGTCCAGTTTAATCTCTTTTTATGATGCTACGTGATCTAAGAAGATCACTTTGTTTAATCAGGTCTCATATTTCTTGGAATTGGCATAAAGCTTTTCCCTTCTCAGCTGTTGTGAAGCTGTTCTAAAATCCGTTGTATGAGTTGCTTCATTCTTGGAATAAACCAAAATATCATCTATGAAAAAGGTGACCAACGTGTCCAACATGTCATGAAACACCCAGTTCATCAGCTTCATAAAAGATGTAAGGGCATTGGTTAATCCAAACATCATAATTGAGAACTCATAATTGGCCAATCCTGGTTCTAAAAACTGTCTTCGAGATATCGCTATCCAAATTCTTCAGCTGATGATATCTTGATCAAAGATCAATCTTAGAAAATACCTTTGCTTCTTGCAACTATTTAAACAAGTCATCAATTTGAGGTTGTGAATATCGATTCTTGTTCGTGAGCTTGTTTAGTTCCCGGTAGTCTATACCTAATCTGACACTACCGTCCTTCTTCTTCACGAGTTGGGTTGGCGTTTCCCATGATGCAATACTTAGCTGATTAGAACCCTTGTCTAGTAACTCTTGTAGTTGAGTCCCAATTTCTTCAACTCCGTAAGAGCTACTCTACAGGTGCCTTTGACAAAAGTATCGTCCTTGGTAACAAGTCGATGACGAACTCGATCATATGATCAGATGGTAACTCCAGGTAAGTCTCCTGGAAACATATCAGGAATTTATACATCACATCAATATGTTCCATCTGTGGTGCTTCTTTGGTAATGTATACCACAGATACCATATATCCAACTCATTACTCTTCAAGGCATCTCTTCGCCCTTAGCATAGAGAGGATCAGCTTCTGCTTACTAGGCAATATGCTTCCAATAAAACCAAATTATATGCCATCTTTATTCTTGAATGATAACCTCTTCTATGCACAAAACAACTTTGTAGAGTGTTGAGACAACCAGTCTATCCCTAAGATGACGTTAAAGTTTGCCATCTCAAGTCTAATTAGGTTGCGTCGAAATTTCATCCATCCATTAATATGATTCAATCATTGTTCATAACACTCATCTAAAACAACATTTAGTCCAAAAGTGCTTGAACTAGCAAAATCTGATGTAAAGGTCTTAAGAGCTTGTCTATTTCCTTTCTCTCTTAGTTTTTCAAAGACTATTGCTTAAAATCTCATATATCCCAAAAAGCTCATTAGCTCACACCTCCTTTTATCATTCTATTATATATCTCAAAAAGCATCTTTTGACTATTTACTCATTACATATCCCAAGTCTAAGCATTAGGGAATATGCTCAAAATTCGTTAATTCAGCCAAACTCTTTTGGTCTTTACTTAATCATATCCCTCAACATTGGGCATAACTCAATTATCATTGTATTAAATCGAGTACTACTTATGCCATGACTTTATCCTTGTATCCACTCTTAAATTTGCCTTTAGGAATCTTCTACCTTGTCAAAATTCATACCGATGTAACCATCCTTAACTCTACTTGAGTGCTATTTATTTCTTTACTGGCTACTCTTAATAGTTCCCACATTTTCTCATGCACTCTTTTACAGACATGATTCATATCCATCCATTTAGCAATATCAAAACAAATTCTCCATCACTTCATCTGAGTTTCATTGGCTATAGCATTTAATCTGAATCCCATCATCCATTATTACTAAACATCTTTATCAACAAGGGTCAGGGAGTGTATGAATCAAAATGTGCATCCAAAATAATTCTTTTCCTTTTTTCAATTATCATAATGACAACCACTTGCTTTATCTAGCGAATCTAGGTTTCAAGGATCAGGAGTAAATCTGTGGTAATCCAACCGGCATCAAAAGATCATTAAATTGCACGGTGGTCCAAATACATGCAATAGAAGTTTTTCAGTTCTTGACCTCATGGTTACAGGTTCTATTGAGTATATATAATGTCATTGGTCAAGGCACTATAGGAATAAATCTGGAGAAGATTTCATACATCTGTATATCATGTATAAATCTGGAGAAAATTTTCGTACATCAATAAATCAGGAATAAATCAGAAGATGTACGCTCAACATGAATATTTAACTATTTATTCAGTTCATATCTTAGTTCATTTGGTCGATCATGAGAGTGTTTCAGATTGGTATAAACAAGACTAAGACTAAAGAAACAATATCTATAACTCCAATTGACAGGTTAAATCAAGAAGGTATCCTGTCAAGACACGCGAATTTAAAATCTGGTATGTGCATCCTCTATAATCATAAGAGTAAATCAATAATGCACCGCATCCTATATAATCATATCCAGTTATATGGCCACAATTAGATTTGATCCTCTACTGAAAACGTTTAAGGCTTCATCTTCAGAAAATATTCTTCAATCCTTGGTCGGATCATTGCAACTATCCCATACATCGGTGGCTGGTAAGGTTAACCACCTTGATATACTGCTTGTTGTGCACCAAACTTCTGCACTGGGGTATGCATTACTGAGACTTGCTGTATGATAGGTACTGTGTGCTAACATGTACTGGGGTACAATGTTGCTACTAGTTGATTTACCCGAAGGTGTTGATGTAGCATCGGTAACTTGGGTAGTGATTTACATAGAAACTTGCATAGTCGGTCTCATCTGTTGTTGCTCTTGTATTTTATTGGGCCAAGTTTATTACAACCATAGCCAAGGTATTTGGTAGTCCAGGTGGTTGGCTGGAGTGGCCTGGTTGTTCACTTCCTCTTATTTGCTCTAATCTGATTACCAACTCAGATGAGTTTTCATTACCCGTTCTCGACCCAGATAGTGGTGGGGTCAAGTTGTAACATCTCTTCATAATGCTCCGTGGGCAATGGATCAGCGTGTAATGGATCTCACCCTAAATCTCCACATCACCCAAGAGTATAGCTTTATTTTTTTATAGTTGCTCTTATTCTTAAGGTTTGGCCATTATTCTCTTATCTCTGTTGGATTTAGCCCAAGATCTTTTCCTTTATCTCTACAGGGTTTTAGCATTACTAGCCATTTTCCTTCATCCTCTATTCTACATCGAGTTTCACATCTTGTGAGTACCAACTCGGTATTCCAATTTTCTGCTATACAGATGCTCCCTTCTTGCTACTGTACTATATCCTTGTATACTTGGATAACTACCCAACTTATAGATAATATCCTAAATTGTTTGTTTATTAGGATAATTTTCGGTCTTCTCTTTCTGTTTGAGTGTATATATATGGTTCCACCTTTTATATGTACATTATCGTCTTGTTTAAGTTCTGTCTCAACCAACACAGGTGCTTATGGTTTGTTTGTATTAAAGCTTTTAATTTATCCTAACTCAGTTCATGGACTTCAATGGAAGTATTCAGGTTTAATGGGTAAGGCCTACGAGAGCTCTGATACCAAGTTGTCACACCCCAATTCTGCACCAACCAGAATGGTGTGATGAACCGTCAATAAACCAACGGTTCAACCAGGATCTCAAAATAGGCTATCCCACATATGATAAACCAAAACACATTCCACATTAATCAGAGGTAATAAAGTAAATAGCGAAAGTCTTACAGATAATGAACTGAGGTCTAATCATGATAAATAATTAATATTCCATTTATTTCCATGTAACCAAAACATAATTTAATACATATTACAATATCCAAATAGGAAAACTAAACACTAAACGTATCCATCGCAGAAACGCTCGCGTAACGAACCATGTTCGTTCTCCACAGCTTGCTCATTCATAGCCTCCACCCGTGCATATGTTGGCGAGTAGACATAGTCTTCAATCATAGTACCTGCAATATCATAAACTAAAAAGAATTGCGCGCGCGAGGGTCAGCTCTCCAACTTGAGCTCAGTGAGTAGCCAAAATAATGCAACAATACATATGCATGCAAAAAGTTAATTTATATCTTTGGTCTTGGTTTATAGTTTGCAATGTGCAATAGAAAGGTTGGGTGGTCAAAGGTTAACGTTTATTGACACCACCTCTATACACAGGGTGTGGAAGCCCGCCCGAAGGTTAACATTTATCGTCGTCCCCATCCACCCTACCATAACATTATACAACAAAGGTTAACGTTTATTGCTATATAATGCTATACCAACACGTAAGCCCCTGTTAGCGAGGGCTTGCAAACTGGGCTCGCTGCTAACCAATCCTAATGCCAAACAGTGTATCCAAGGCCTCACCCCAGCATCCCTCAGAACATCCATAGAGATAGAGCTAAGGCCCCCCGGTAGAGTCAGAGACTACAAGGACCGAGACCACCTCCCCTGATACTCTACGACATAATAGTTCTGCTAAGGTAATGGCGATACGACGATGCCAATGCACAAGACTTGAGTTAGAGATAGAGCTAAAGTGCTGAGACCCGCCAAAGGTTAATGTTTATTGACGTTCTCATCACACCTCCCCTGATACTCGCTCGCATCAAGTACATCAACCACACACATACAAGCACATGCCTATTCCTATCATCATCATCATCATCATGTTATAAACAATAAAGTAAATATGCATGAACAAATAATAGAAATATTGGATGGCATGCTGTATGCACATTACAAACATATTCGCATAGAATCAAACATGACATAGGACTCAAGAAATAGAAAACAGTTTATTATTAACCAATTTAGTTTGGGGTTAAGGTTCCTCACCTTAGCTTGTTAATAGATATTTTCCAAGCTTTAAAATCACCGTTACAATGTTATTAGATTGCTAGCAGACCTAACAAAGCCGACAAAATTTAATTAGAATTTATTCAAAATTTAAAAACCATTCTGTTAACTGAGGGTCGGAGGTAGGGTCGGAGTCATGATCGACCCTGGGTGCGACCCTCCCCCTAATATGAACTTCCCGAACACTGAGGGTTGATGCTAGGGTCGGATCTGCCATCGACCCTAGGTGCGACCCTCCATGGTTTGAGTCGAAAATATCAGATTTTGTCCATTCTTCCATGTTTGGGTCCTATGGCTTACTTTCACAATCCATTCTATACATGTTATATGGTTTAGAACTATACTTTATTCACCAACATGGTTTCAATGAATTCCTCCATGGTTTTCCACAAAAACTTAACCATGGGTTGATGGTTTGGGTTTGTTCTAAGTCATATCCTCTTCATAAACCATTCTAAAGTCTTAAATAAATCATGGGAAACATATTCATACCTTAAGTTTGCTGAGATTCAGAGTTCCTCTGAATTTCCTCTTCTTCCTTAGCCTTTTCTTCAAGTTTTCCTTCTCTTCTTCTCTTCCTTCTCTTCTCTTTATCTCAATCCAATTAGGGTTGTAAAAGGAGTGAAAGAGGCTTAGGGACATCCTATTTATAGGGTAAAACCTCCCAAAATAAGTCCCATTGAGTTTAGGAAAGGTTCCAATTGAAATTAGGAAGGTTTCTCAATTTTCGGTTCGTGCTGTTTTTTTCGAATGCCGAGGGTCGATGGTGAGGGTCGATGGGAGGGTCGGACAACTCATAGACCCTGCGACCCATGGTTGAGGGTCGATGGGAGGGTCGGACCTGTCTGTTAAAACCTGCGACCCTACCCTCATTTTGACTATTTTTGGGTAAATTTTCATATTGGGTCTTGGGTTTCTTCACACACTTCGTCCACTTGGTTCGACCATGATATGTAGACGGGTCCCAACACAAAATGTAAGGTTAGGCCGGGTTCGTGGCATGCGGGTCTTACACGGACCCCCCAAGACAGAAAGCCAGACCCCCTGTTTTACAGAGGGGGTCGGACACTTTAGGAAACCAGGGGTCGACGGGATCATCGACCCCCTCATCGACCCCCAGTTGCCGCCAGAAACTGAAATCAGGAAAGTTTCCAAATTTCGATTGGATTCCTTCCAAATCTCAATGGGACTTAGTTTAGGAGTTTCCACCCTATAAATAGGACGTCCCTAAGCCTCTTTCACTCCTTTTACAACCCTAATTGAATTGAGAGAAAGAGAAGAGAAGGAAGAGAAGAAAAAGAGAAGCAAGGGAGAGAAGAAAAAGCAAAAAGGAGAAGAGTTGCAGAGAAGGAGTATTCTTCTCAGGTATGGATACTAATTCCATGAATTTCTACAGATCTTAGGTTAGATAAGGATGAGACTGTGATCTCGGAGAAACCCAAACCATCAACTCATGGTTAGGTTTCCATGGAAAACCATGGGAGAATACATAAAAGCTATATAGGTGGATGATTCTTGGTTCTAAACCATGGAATGTATGTTGAATGGACTGTAGGAGCAAGCCATAGGACCCCAAACACGAAGAATGGACTAAAAGGAGGAAAATTGACCAAAACCCACAGGGGGTCGCACAGGGGGTCGATGACCATCCGACCCTATGTGACCCTGAGTATCGACCCCCAGGGTTCTGGAAGTCCAGATTAGGGGGGGTAACACCAAGGGTCGGTCATAACTCAGACCCTACCTCCGACCCCTAGTTAACAGAATGGTTTTAAAAATTAGAATAAATTCTAATTAAATTTTATCGACTTTGTTAGGTCTTCTAACAATATAATAGAAATATAAAGGTGATTCTAAAGCTTGAAAGAGTATCTATTAGCAAGACCTAAACTAATTGATTAATAATAAACTACTTTTATTTACTTGAGTCCAATGCCATGCTTGATTCTATGCGAATATGCTTGCAATGTCCATTCAACATGTCATCCAATATTCCTGCTATTATTGCTCATGCATATTTAATTTTGTTTATTTATAACATGGTGATGGTGATTGATGCTAGGAATAGGCAAGTTGGTGTTCGTGTGTGGTTAGTGTGCTTGATGCGAGTAGGGCATCAGGGGAGGTGTTATGCGGTGTTTGATCTGGGAACTTTAGCTCTATCTCTATCTCAAGTCTTGTGCATTAGCATCATCGTATCGTCGTTACCTTAGCAGAACTATTGCGACGTAGGGCATCAAGGAGGGTCTCGGTCCTTGAGTCCTATACTATATCGAGGGGCCTTAGCTCTATCACTACGGGTGCTCTGAGGGATGCTGGGGTGAGGCCTTGGATACGTTGGTTGACATTAGGATTGGTTACTAGCGAGCCCCGTTTGCAGCCCTAGCCATCAGGGGTTAATTTGTTGGTATGGAGTTGTGCATCGATAAATGTGACCTTCGTTGTATAATGTTCATTATGGGTGCTGTGGGCGATGGAGAGAGTCATCGGGCGTATCCACACTCTCGTACATAGAGGTGCGGTAGCCACCTATCCTTTCTATAGCACAGTGTAAACGTAAAACCAGACCAAAGATATGAATTGATTGCATGCATATGTATTGTTGCATTGTTTTGTTTGCTCACTGAGCCGTAATGTGTGCTCACCCTTCGACGTCGAATATTTTTAGTTGATGATGCATGTACAACCATTGAAGATTATATAAATGCTCCAGAATACGGGAATGTTGCAGAGATGGTAGCTGAAGATGAAGTGGATACACATGACATCTCTTGCGAGTGCAACTCATGTGTATTCGATTAGATTTTTAGTTTTATCTATTTGGATTTATTAAAGACATGTATTTGATATTTATTTATTTATGTCTTAGTTGATACAGAATAATTTGTTATTTAAATATTGATATCATAATAGATTCTCAGTTCATTTTATTATAAAACTTTCGCTATTGTGTATTTACTCTGATTATGATTATGGATGTATGGGGTTTAGATAACACGGATATAGCCTACTCGAGGACCTGGTTGAACCGTTGGTTTGTTAGCGGTTCATCACACCGTTCTGAATAGTGTGGAATTGGGGTGTGACAACTTGGTATCAGAGCATCTCAGGCCTTATCCGTTGAACTAGCATACATTTAAGACAATTGTGAACTGAGATAGGAAACAAGTAAAAACAGTAATATTATCACACTATAAGCACAAGTGATGTTTGAGATCAAATTTGAAAAGAAAATAATGCATCTATTAAAGGGGGAACAATTTTAATACAATGTGAAAGAAACAAACGTATATACATAACTAAAATAGAGTACAGTCCACAACCCGGACAGTTACTCTATAATACAAGAAGAAGGAAAAGACACACTCATGAAGCCGGAGGTGAAGGAGGAGGCGGTGCCTCACGATCTCTGTCATAATCCTCAGCGTAGACTCTAGTCAACCAGGCTACCTGAGTCTGGGTCGTCTAAATACTAGCTGTGAGACCAGCCAACCGCTGATCAGTCACGCACTGAGAACCCAAAAGCTCCTCCATACGAATATCTGACCGGCGCTGAGCATCTATGAGCTCTCCCATCCGCGTGTCTGATATGCGTTGGGTGACTAGTAGCTCATCTAATCTCACACGCTGAGCGTCCAGCAACTCCTCCATCATCAGATCAGATCTGCGCTGAGCCTCTCTGATCTCATGCAACATCTCCATCATATCAGAAGGTGGGTGTGAAGGACCAGCAGCATGAGAAGGACCAGTCTCAGGTGCAGGACCCGCCGCAGATGATGTACCAGCTCCAGCCACATGCATGGGTGAAGGCGGTTGTATCGAGTTTACATCCATGTACATGCGATCATCGTCATCGGCAGGATCCGCATGAACTCTAGCAGCGGCAGCAGCTGCCTCAGCGTCAGTGATCTCGATGCGAGTGTGAGGGCACACCATCTCGTTCCTCTCCTCGTCACTGACTTGGGCATCCCACAAGCCCATCTTGCAGATAGCCTCCCAATCTAGAGGTGACGAGAAGGTTTTCTCCTGAATCTTCTCATCCACTAAATCAACTCCCAGGCGGGTCAGCAACATAGTGATCATACGTCCGTACGGGAGGTTGCCAGTATGGCTGCGCAATGTAGTAGTGATCATAGTTCGCATGATGATGTACGACAGGCAGACGGGCTGTCTAGTGTAGATACTGTATAGCAGATACTGGGTCAGCTGGGAAACCCTCTCATAGTAACCACTCTGCGGGAGCAGGTTATGCTGGATAATCTTGCAAAAGACCCATGGAGCCGGACGCATATAGCAAGCCCTCATCTGTCAGCGATCAGGTTGTAGCAACTGACTATCAATCTCAGCCCTCATCTCTGTGGAGACGAATTGGGGATCTCCAGGAGCACATTAAACCATGGGGCCATCATAGGGAATGCCCAGTAGGTCGGCCAGTTGTCGATACTCAAAAGAGATGTTCACCCCTTTGACGTAACTAGTGATACGCAACTCCTGACCCCTCTCAACGTCATTGTAATTCCCCACCACCTGGAGATTACAATAAAACTGTCGCACTAAATCCGGGCGTGTGCAAGCATCGTAGGTAATGACAGGGAGCCATCCCATATCACCAAAGGCTCTCTCCACGTTGAACAAGGCTAACTCAGCCAAGTTCACCATACGACCTCCCTCCACTTTCTTACTAACAAAGTGGGTATATTGTGCCTCGGCTTCGTTGGAACGGAAGCGAAGAGGATCAAGAACTCTGGGTACCTTGGTACGAGCCATGGTATCTACAAATAAGAAAGAAAAACAGATAATATGTTAATAAGATAGAAAATCCAAAATTTTGACATTATAACGACGTAAGTTGGCCAAAAGCCTCACTTGTCACCCAGACACATGGGCAGGAGGACTTACGTAGGTTCCAACATGTCCTACAACACTCAGACAGTAGGAAATTCTAGCTAATGAAGTCCAATTTGAAGAAATTGCGAGAAATCAAAAATTTCGACAAATTAGGGCAAAAAGAGCAAAAATCCAAGTTTCTCGATAACCAACCGATGAAACTCAAAAGTTTTTGAGGGCTTTCATTCCTCGAGACACCAGTAACAAAAGCCCCCATTAAAAATCAAATTTTTACGGTTGGAAAAAGTTTAATTTGAAAAATACAAGTTAAATGGACAAAAACCTAGAAATGGAAACCTAAAAACAGGTAAAAATGAGAAGGCCTACCTGTAGGGATGATGTTGACGTCGAAACACGGATCCAAACTGACCAAAATAGCGGAGTGGCACTGTAGCAACTCAGAGGTGGGAGACGAGTCGAAACGGGAGAGAAATGATGGGGAATGAACCCAGAATCAGATCTTAAAGGTCTGATTTTTGGTCTGGGGGTCGGACAATTCGACCAGGATCATCGACCCCCGGATCGACCCCCAGATCGACCCCCAGCTCTCGGGAATCTGACAAAAAACCAGGGGTCGGACCAGGGGGTCGGACATCCATCGACCCCCACATCGACCCCCAGTTCTTGGGAACTTGGCAAGGAACCAGGGGTCGGACAGGGGGTCGGATACCCATCGACCCCCAGCTCTCGGGAAGAAAAGGTCATTCCCAGGGTCGGATACTGAGGGTCGGACATACCATCGACCCCCACCATCGACCCTGCATAGAAAAGACAGTATTTTTCATAAAATGAGCTGGAAATTTTGGAATTTTACATCGGTTAGCGTGCCTACATGCAGTATAAATGATTGACTCACCTATTTTGATGATTTTCAGGCACCACCAATCTCAGAAGAAAACATGTCTGGACGTAGAGTAACCAGGCAGAGTCGAAATGCAGTTCCACCACCACCTGTGGAGGAAACTAGCCAGGAGAATATATATGCACAGGGAAATCCACAGGTTGTACCCCCAGGAAATCCAGATCAGGCAAATCCTACCAACTTGCCACCTCCACCACCGGAGTTAGCAACCGTGGTAATGAATCTAGCACAGCAGCTGCAACAGATGCAACATGCACAGGCTCAAATGCAAGTTGCAATGGGGATTATGTTCCAGGCCGCTCATCCTACACCCATGCAGACTGGACAAGCCAGTGCAACACCGGTGGGTAACCACCCAGCACCTCAAACACCTCAACCACCAGCTGCACAGATCCCAGTACCTGGTCCGGAAGCAGCTCAGGTTCAGTATCAGTATCCACAACCTATGTTTGGGGCATACCCCCAAAATCAGATGGATCACTCTCGACTGGTTGAGAGATTTCTGAAGATGAAGCCCAAGGAATTTAACGATAAACCGTCGGATCCGTTATGGCCAGCACATTGGATCAACGAGATGGAGAGAAACTTTCTCATGATGACTATTACTGAAGAAGAAAAGGTGTTATGTGCCACCTTCATGCTGAAAGGCGATGCACATCATTGGTGGAAATCTACCAGGGCATATCTACTGACCAAGCACGCCCTATTGACTTGGGCTATTTATAAAGAAGCGTTCTTTGAGAAGTATTTTCCCCAAAGCTTCAGAGATGCTATGGAGAAGGAGTTCCTGAGTTTATATCAGGGTCAGCTGTCCGTGGATGCGTATCAACAGTGCTATGAGGAGCTGTTTTTCTTTGCACCACTTAGTATGCAAGAGGAAGACACTAAGACCCATAGGTTTGTCACGGGACTTAGAGGAAACATCAGAGAGCACATCCTGGGTTTAGAGAAGAAGATATATAATGAATCTGTCCAAATCGCTCGAGTTATCGAATCGAGCCAGAAGGAAAGTTACTTTACACAAAATAGAGGCATAAAAAGACCAGCCGAAAATGCTTATAATGGAGGGAACAACAAAACATTTAAACCTTTCCGTGCCCAAGGCTTTACCGCTGCACCCAAGACCACTCAAGCAGCTCAGCAGCAACCAAAGCCAAATACTGAAAGTCCAAGATGTTATAACTGCAATCAAATGTGACATATGATGAGAGAGTGTCCTAAACCCAGGAAGCAACAACATCAAGGACGAGTTTATGCTGTTACATCTGAGGAAGCTACCGCATCATCTGATGTGGTCACAGTTATGACCTAAACCTTTAAGTTGTATTACAATGTGTAAGCATGTAGACTAAGTTTAAACAAATCACAGGTATCGTACCTATAAATGGCATATCCGCCAGAGTACTCTTTGATTCAGAAGCTACTCATTCCTTTATATCTGTGTCGTTTGGAAAGAAACTGAACTTACCCATCAAAACATTGGACTACAAACTACTTGTACGGTCACCGATGGGGTTAGAAGTGGAATTAGAGAAAGGTTATGGGCCATGTCCAGTTCTCATTGGCGAGAAAACCTTAGATGCAACCTTGATCCAACTTGGGATGGCAGACTTTGATGTCATCTTGGGAATGGACTGGTTAGCTCGGCACTCTGCAAACCTATTATGCGCTGAAAAGAAGCTAACATTTAAAGACAAAGAAGGAGCAGAATTCAATTTTGCGGGAACCAAACTGCCCTGTAAACGCAAGCTCATACTGTCAGCACTAAAGGCTAAGAAGTGCCTTAAGAAGGGGGAAGTTGGGTATCTAGTATCAGTGGTCGACCTAACCAAGGAAGCACCACGAATGGAAGATATTGATGTCGTGCGGGACTATCCCGATGTATTTTCGGAGGAACTACTAGGATTACCACCCGACAGAGCCACCGAGTTTGTGATAGACCTTATACCTAGAGCCGCACCAGTATCAAAAGCACCTTATAGAATGGCTCCTACTGAACTGAAGGAATTGAAAGTGCAACTACAGGAACTGCTGGACAAGGGTTATATTCGACCCAGTATATCACCATGGGGAGCACCGGTATTATTCGTAAAGAAGAAGGACGGTAGCGTTCGATTATGTATCGACTATCGGGAGCTGAACAAACTGACAATCAAGAATCGATATCCACTACCTCGGATCGATGACTTGTTCGATCAGTTGCAAGGAGCGAAAGTATTTTCTAAGATCGACCTTCGATCATGTTATCATCAGCTGAAGATTAAAGAGGGTGATATTCCTAAGACAGCTTTCAGGACCAGATATGGACATTATGAATTCTTGGTCATGTCTTTTGGATTAACAGACGCACCAGCAACTTTCATGGAACTTATGAACCGGGTTTTTCACGACATGTTGGATACGTCAGTTATAGTATTTATTGATGATATATTGGTATGTTCCAAGGACAAGGAAACCCACATTAAGAATCTAAACACCGCCCTACAGCGTTTAAGGAAAGAGAAGCTGTATGCAAAATTTTCAAAGTGTAAGTTTTGGCTAAGTGAAGTTTCCTTCCTAGGCCATGTGGTATCCGCTGAAGGAATCAAAGTGGACCCTAGCAAGATCGAAGCTATTGTAAAGTGGGAAGCACCAAAAAGCGTTGCAGAAATAAGAAGTTTTCTGGGTCTCGCTGGTTATTATCGGAGATTTGTAGAAGACTATTCCCGGATTGCCGTACCTCTCACCAGTTTGACTAAGAAAGGTGAAAAGTTTGTGTAGACGGATAAATGTGAGAAGAGTTTCCAGACATTGAAGACCAGGTTGATATCCGCTCCGATTTTGACTATTTCTATTCCAGGACAGCCATTTACCCTATACACTGATGCGTCAGGACTGGGATTAGGATGCGTGCTTATGCAAGGGGAAAAAGTAATTGCTTATGCCTCGAGACAGTTAAAGATACATGAGAAAAATTATCCCACTCATGATTTGGAGTTAGCGGCAATAGTACATGCTGTCAAGATATGGAGACATTACCTATACGGAGAGAAGTTCCAGATTAAGTCGGACCATAAAAGTCTTACTTATTTATTTAATCAGAAGGAGTTGAATATGAGACAAAGAAGATGGTTGGAGCTATTGAAAGACTATGATTATGATATCCAGTATCATCCGGGGAAAGCTAATGTAGTAGCGGATGCGTTGAGCAGAAAGGCGATGATAAAATCTCAAGGGGAGGTTAGTACAACTGCAGCTATATGTACTACCGGAATGGTATTCAATCATGGCAATGAGCAATATGTGATAGATACAATGGATGGATCAACCAACCAAGGGTTTATTCATCGGTTTTCAAATATGTTCGTGGCATTGAAGATTATACCAGATATAATGGATGAAGTGAAGACAGCTATCAAATCAGATCCTTATATGAGAATAGTACAAGAAGATATCAAAAAAGGTAGGACTAACCCTGAGTTCACCTTGGACGAAGAGAAAGTACTGAAATACAAAGGAAGAATATGTGTACCCGAAATAGAAAATGTGGACATCCTGGAAGCAAAAAAATGTATCATGATCTAAAGAAACTATATTGGTGGAGCGAAATGAAAGCAGATGTAGCTAAGTTCGTGTCTCAATGCCTAAATTGTCAGAAAGTAAAGGCTGAACGACAAAGACCCGCAGGACTGTTACAGCCGTTACCGGAACCAGCATGGAAATGGGATTGCATCACTATGGACTTTGTCACGGGATTACCACTGACTCCTCGAGTAGTTGACGCAGTTTGGGTGTTTGTAGACCGTCTGACTAAGACAACTCGCTTCATACCGATACGACCTCAGTATACACTGGAAAGGTTAGCAAAGTTGTATGTGGATAATATTGTTCGGTTACACGGTGTACCAGAGAGCATTGTATCCGATAGAGATCCCCGATTTACTTCTAAGTTTTGGAAAGGATTGCAAAAGGCTTTGGGTACAACATTGAAGTTCAGTACTGCATTCCACCCACAGACAGATGGACAGTCAGAGCGTACAATCCAGATTCTAGAAGATATGCTACGCGCATGTGTAATTGATTTCAAAGGATCATGGGATGAAA
This sequence comes from Protea cynaroides, assembly GCA_028583415.1. NCBI lineage: Eukaryota > Viridiplantae > Streptophyta > Magnoliopsida > Proteales > Proteaceae > Protea > Protea cynaroides. Next base: position 4,541,922 of record CM053267.1, on the reverse strand, counting down.
AGTTACCAGTGATCGAGTTCGCTTATAACAATAGCTATCAGGCTACTATACAGATGTTACCATATGAAGCACTGTATGGCAGAAAGTGTCAAACTCCGTTGTTTTGGAATGAAGTTGGAGAACGTAGTATAGTTGGGCCGAAATTTGTTGAAGAGACTTGTCGAGTGGTAGACATTATCAAGGAAAGGGTAAAAACAGCTCAGAACCGTCAGAAGCAATATGCAGCTCGACGCTTCTTGAGTTCGCTGTAGGTGATAAAGTATTCTTGAAGGTATCGCCTATGCGAGGATTGAAATGGTTCAGACAAAAAGGGAAACTCAATCCAAGATATGTCGGGCCATATGAGATTCTAGCTAAGCGTGGAAAAGTGGTTTATCAGTTAGCACTACCACCATCTATGTCAAGTGTGCATGACGTATTTCATATTTCCTTATTGAAGAAGTATGTCAAGGATCCAATGAACGTATTGACAATAGACTTATCGGATTTGACTGATGATTTGACATTTGAAGTAACACCAACAGAAATCACCATCCGAAAGGTTCAAGAACTATGCAATCGAGATATCTATTATGTTAAGGTCACTGGTGCATAGATATACACTACGTAGAGGAATTGAACTTGATCATGAGCATTACATCTAGGATCCATTGTCTAGTCTGAAGTCACTGACTTTCCTAGTGAATAGAAGTAGGTCCGTCCAAGTTGGTTTTTTCCAATTTCTCAGTCCTCCCAATCTTGTTGATGAAGAAAATCCAATGTGGTTGCTCACCTGTTAGGATTTGGTCACCAAATTCTCTGAAGGAACACTTCGAATCCTTTGCTCCTCATGCCGACTTTGGGGCAATGGTTCATTCATCTTTTAAAATTGGCACAACAATGTTGCAAAGCCCTGAGATTTTCATGAGCCTAGATCAAGGACCAAACCCATGTTACATTTCATTGCCGCTTGGCTGTTCTACCAATTTGGTCTACCATAGTGCAGAGTCAAAGAAATTAGTTGACCAGATGCCCCTCGACAGTTTAACACCAAGGTTAATTAAATAAATCACTTTGGTTAGAGATTGTCAAGCTCCCCTCATTCTTGTCCAAAATCTTCGCTAGAGTTTCTTTCAATCCAAAATCCAACAACACCAATGTTGGCTGAAGAAAATCATTACTTTCAAATTACATGGAACCATTCCAAGGGAGCAACTAAGTCATCACTACCGTACTGAAATTGAGTAAAACTTATAGTACAAGGTCATAAATGGCAAATTTCGAATCAAAGTATCATGCCAACAAAGCTCATGACACCGTTTCCATTGATGGCATGTTTTATGCCTTCACCAATAAAGCAGGGGCAAAAACCTTGGAAAACTGCCAAGGAATTCACCATCATTTCAAATATGTCCAGCACTCTATTGGTTCAAAGTTAAGAGACTTCCAAGGTGGGTCAAATTTCAACCCTAAAGTTTCAAAGTCAACAAAGACTTCCTGTGTGGGTCACTTTCGAGCATCTTAAAGGTCCATAGCAACAAAAGTACTTAAGAGGATATTCTAGTTTCTATTCCCGAAGGTTCATAGCCATAGAGCTTCCAAGAAAGATATTCCAATTTTCAATCCCAAAGGCCCAAAGTTGGTAGGAACTTCAAAGATGAGTCATTTAGTATCACCCTATAATTGACCTTCTGAGTTCTTGCTCATTCCAGATTCAAGAGCAAATTCCTCAGCCTAAAAGTGACCTTCTGAGTTCTTGCTCATCTCAGAATCAAATGCAGAGCCCTAGCTCATTCAAAGATCAAGTCAATCTCAGCCTATTAGTGAATCAAATGTAGAGCCCCAGCTCATCCGAAGATCAAGTCAGTCTCAGCTTATTAGTAAATCAAATGCAGAGCCCTAGCTCATCCAAAGTTCAAATCAATCTCAGCCTATTAGGAAATCAAATGTAGAGCCCTAGCTCATCCAAAGATCAAGTCAATCTCAGCATATTAGTGAATCAAATGCAGAGCCCTATCTTATTCAGAAAATCAATCTCAGAATTTCAATCAAAAGAGCCTCAATTCAATCAAAGAAAAGACATCAAGTCTTCCATCCAGACAAATCAAAGCCAAGGCCAAGCTCATGCAATCAACCTTGTATTCATAGCCTAGCTTCATAAAAGAAGAGGTTCCAAGCCTACAAATCAGCCTTGTATTCACAGCCTAGCTTCATACAAGAAGAGGTTTATCAGCCTACAAATGGATCAAGTTAGGTTCAAGCCCGTATGTACCTTGCATCATGAGTTCCACCTCAGCAAGAAGAGGTTCCCAGCCTACAAATGAGCCTTCTATTCACAGCCTAGCTCCATACAAAAAGATATTTATCAGCCTATAAATGGATCAAGTCGGGTTCAAGCCCGAGCGTACCTTGCATCATGAGTTCCACCTCAGCAAGAAGAGGTTCTCAGCCTACAAATGAGCCTTGTATTCACAGCCTAGCTCCGTACAAAAAGAGGTTTATCAGCCTATAAATGGATCAAGCCAGGCTTAAGCCCGTGTGTACCTTGCATCATGAGTTCTACCTCAGCAAGAAGAGGTTCTCAGCCTACAAATGAGCCTTGTATTCACAGCCTAGCTTCGTACAAGAAGAGGTTTATCAGCCTACAAATGGATAAGTCGGGTTCAAGCCCGCAAGTACCTTGCATCATGAGTTCCACCTCAGCAAAAAGAGGTTCCCAGCCTACAAATGAGCCTTGTATTCATATCCTAGCTTCGTACAAGAAGAGGTTTATCAGCCTACAAAAAGATCAAGTTGAGTGAAGCCCATGCGTACCTTGCATCATGAGTTCCACCTCAGCAAGAAAAGGTTCCCAGCCTACAAATGAGCCTTGTATTCATATCCTAGCTTCGTACAAGAAGAGGTTTATCAGCCTACAAAAAGATCAAGTTGAGTGAAGCCCGTGCGTACCTTGCATCATGAGTTCCACCTCAGCAAGAAAAGGTTCCCAGCCTACAAATGAGCCTTGTATTCACAGCCTAGCTCCGTACAAGAAGAGGTTTACCAGCCTATAAATGGATCAAGCAGGGTTCAAGCCCGCGTGTACCTTGCATCATGAGTTCCACCTCAGCAAGAAGAGCTTCCCAGCCTACAAATGAGCCTTGTATTCACAGCCTAGCTTCATATAAGAAGAGGTTTATCAGTCTACAAATGGATCAAGTCGGGTTCAAGCCTACGTGTACCTTGCATCATGAGTCCCACCTTAGCAAGAACAGGTTCCCAACCTACAAATGAGCCTTGTATTCATAGCCTAGCTTCATACAACAAGAACAATCATCAATTTTCCAAGAAGAGCAAATATTTTTTCCCGTCGAACTATGTTCTGGGCTTGATTTCTAAGACACCCTTAGAATATGTAGGCAGTTTATGACAAATTACCATAAGTGCAGCCCAATAAGCAATCTCACTCATATCCCAAAAATGTGATTCATTATATCTGCAGCCTTCAATTGGTTACAATCTCGGCAAATGAGGGGCATCTGTAAGCACCCCATTTTTTCCATTTCAGCATAAGTGAACCATTATGGCAGGTTTTTGGCTTTTAACCCAAGGGTTTGTGATTTTCTAATGAACCCCATAGCAGGGTCATGGGCTATTACCTACTTAGATGTACAGGTTGTGAAATTTTCTTAGAAATGAGACTGGAATAATCAAATTCTGACGTCAAACATAGAAGATATCATAGTTTGAAAGTGCAAAGGCATTTACGTAATTATCGTATGATGCATGCATTATCATTTAAACTTCAAGTCAATCATATCTTCGTCATCTAATATCAGAATCGGATGATTCAAAAGCCAATATTCCTTATTTTTAGTCCTCTTTAAACTGAACGTGAAAAATCCCGGGTAAAGGTCATCAGTGGGCCCCATGAAAGATTTCTTGCAAAATTATCATTAGAACTTCAAAGCTTCATATCTTTGTCGTTCTACATTGGATTCAGATTATTCCAAGGCCATTATTCTTCATTTGTGGTATTCTACAATGTGGACGTGACAAATCTCGAGTATAAGTATCTGAAAGGTCCCATGCAAAATTACACATGGAAATGGTCATTTAACCTTTGGAAATTCATATTTTTGTCACCCCATATCCAAATCAGGTGATTTCAGTTTCGTTATGTTCCATTTTTAGTACTCTACAAAGTGGACGTAAAGGATTTTCGATAGAAGTCTCCAAAGGATCCCATGCAGAACGGTCAGTCAAATTATTGATAATTTGCCTGCTTAAACTTCAAAAATTCATAAGTTGGCCATTTTATTTTCAGATGAGGTGATTCAAGTTCCAATATTCCTCATTTTTAGTGTTCTACAAAGTGAACGTAGAAAATTTGGAATAGATGTTATCGAAAAATTTCATATGGAATGGTGGCAGAAATAGACTATGAAATGGTAGGAAAAATCAACTTTGGTCCAAACCAGCTCAATCTAGCTTAGTCTAACTTAGCCCGGCCCAACTCAGACCAATCCAGACCAAGTCATGTCAACCCATATGCATGCATTTCTTTTATATGTATATGTGTATATATATATATATATATATATATATATATATATATATATATATATATATATATATATATATATATATATATATATATATATAAAAAAATAGGAAAAGAGGAAAATGAGGCCATAGGAAAAAGAGAGGTCGTGGGTAAGAGAGAAGGAGAAGAAAAGAAGGAAAGAGGAAGAAAAAAAAGAAAAAAAAAGAAAAAATGTTTTCTAGAAAGAAAACGCGAAAAGAGAAAGCAAGAAAGAAAAAAGGAAGGAAAGAAAAAAAAAGAAAGAAAAAAAAGGAAAAATGTTTTCTTTATAGAAAATGTGGAAAGAGAAAGGGAGAAAGAAAAAAAGGAAGGAAAGAGGAATGAAAGAAAAAATGAAAGAAAAAAAAATGTTTTCTAGAAAGAAAACGTAAAAAGAGAGGGGGAGAAAGAAAAAATGAAGGAAAGAGGGAGAAGAAAAAAAGAAAGGAAGAGAAGAAAGGAAAGAAGAAAGAAGGGAAAAAGATTTTCTAGAAAAAAAAAGAAGAAAAGGAAAGAAGGATCTTCTAGAAGAGGAGAGGAAGAGCATAAATAAGCCAAGAGAAAGAGAGATTGAGCTTCATTTCCAGGCCACAAGGAGAGAGAGAACCTGGGTAAGAGAGAAAACATGAGAGAGGGAGAAAGAAAGAGAGAAGAAGAAGAGAAAAGAAAAAAAGTGAAGAAGAAAAGAGAGACAGAGAAGAGAGAGAGGAGTAGTGGAGAGGAGAAGGAGGGTTTTCCTTCAAAGAACTTGATACAACCTCCAATCATTCTACATCAACGGTTTCACTCCATTCGAGTACAAGGTTATTACCCTAAACGAATTTAGAGGTCTTTAGAATGCTCGAATGTCAATTGTGCTTGAAAAAGGGTAATTTTCATCAAATCTTGATCAAGAATGCTCTATTGCATACATATTAATGTTAGGATGCCTATGTCTAACATTTTTTTATGAATGATAATTTGTCTAAACTACTCAATGATGAATTTTTGAATGCTATATGATGATGTTTGATTTTTTTGACAAGTTTCATAAAGTGATTTTCTAATCTGAAATTTTCAGATTTATGATTCAAATTTAGGACGTGCATCACAAGTAGGTTTTCTTAGATTTTAAATCCCAAATTTTTAGGAGAGTCTCTCTGCTTTGTTAGAAGACTACCCTAAAAATTTAATTTCATTTGGAACTGGAAAAGTATATCAAAAAAATCTTCTTTGGCATTGCTGTTTTACTCAGATATAATGCAATCCTCTATCATAAAGTCTCTAGACAAGGGACTTATGGCCATAATCAGGAAATCAAATTCATGTTAATTTTTTAGATATGAAAGTATTCTAAAAAATGGAACTAGTTTCATATTTGTTTCATTTTTTTATTGAATTGATATCGATTTTTAAGTGCATAGAACTCTGATTTTGAATCTATCAGGATGTACTGATTTGCATGATTGAAAATGATCATTTTTTCACAAAGAAAATATGCTCTTTTCACATATTTTTCTTCATGAAATTTTGGACTAGACAGTTATCTACATGGGCATATGTTTGGATTTAATTTTCGTTAAGTATGAAATTTTATATAGAATTTATAGTGCAACTGGTCAAAAATCTGGAACATACTTGACCAGTGCACATATCCGGTCTTGGGACATATCTTTGACCTATTTTTGCTCTCTGTTGGGATTTGACTCCATCATATGAAATATAACATGTTGAGTCATCTTTCCGTAAAAAAAATAGAGTTTGATTTGAGTTACAGAAGACCTACTTTTGGTCATTCTTATGTAATGTGACAGAATCTGAATGCAGTTCATAGTTTTGTCCAATATCTGAAACCTTGTGTCACAATTTTGATAGTTTTGAGTCATTAATCATTCCAAATGTTTTCATAAAAATTATAATATTTTCAAAGAACATTGAACATATGTTTTTGATAATTTTGCATTTTTCAAAAAAAGATTTCATTGATGTCTCATTCATTGTAACATGTAATTGATTGTTTGAGTGAATTCTGCCATATTTGGATAAATGACTATATTTAGAGCATTCATATGCTTTATTTGGATTGTGTACAATCATATTTTCCATATTTCATGTGTTGCTATATTTGGTAGAATAAATATATTTTTATCATATTTAGCAAAATCTTAATAATTACCATGTTAAGTCTTACCATGCTTAGAAAATAGCTTATAAGATCTTATCTTTTTTGGATAATCCATGCTATATTTGCATTCTATATTTGCTACTTGCCATATTGATATATATATATATATATATATATATATATATATATATATATATATATATATATATATGCATGTATTGATTTCTTACCATATTAGGTCTTACCATGCTTAGATTAGCATATTAGAACTTGCCACATAGGTTCTTACCTTATTTGCAATACATACCATGTTAGGGAGATTTTCATAATCTTACTATATGTTGTGTTAGTTACCATAAATATCATACATGCCATGCATAAAATATTCTATTTTTGGCAATAATTTAATTTTTACAACATCCTAGTTGAACTGCCATTTCTATACACCTAGCAAACATATTAGGTGTGGGGATGTGCATTTAGGCACCCAAATTCTTGGGAAGGGCATAATGGAAATAATAAAAACCTTAATAAAGAAAGAGAATGCTTTGCCAAACCTTCCAAAATTAGAATTTAAGATGAAAAGGGTAACTCAGGATGATTTTCACCTCTCAATAAACCCTAAACCTAGAATAGGTTCTCAATCTTAAGCCTATAATAGGTTCTAAATCCTAAACCTAGAACAGGTTCTTACATTCTAACCTAGAACAGGTCATTTCAACCCAGCCTGAACTATGCAGATTTTGATTCCTAGGGTAAACCCTAGGATACGTAGGCCATTTGGGAGAATCCCAAATTTGGATCCACACCTTAGTCCACTTAGACTATCCATAGATCCACTAGGATATTCCTCCCCATTTTGACCCTGAGCCCGTACTACACGGATTATGATTCCTTGGTTAAACCCTAGGATACGTAGGCCATTTGGGAGAAACCCAAATTCAGATCCAGACCTTAGTCCACTCGGACTATCCATAGATCCACTAGGATATTTACCCATTTTGACCCAAATAGGGTTATCCACATTCAGACCCAGAAAGGGTTATCCATTCCTAGATCCACTAAGACTATCTATCAGTTCACATGGACTATCCAGATCCTAACCCATAGGATTTCTCAACCTTCTAAGCATAAAAACTTCTACTTGAATAATGAATTTAATCAAGCACAAGCCTAAATCACAACCATAAACTTTAATCACACCTGAACTACGATGGTGAACCTGATTTTTAGAATAATTCCATGATACGTAGGTAATCTGATGGATACAGATTCGATTCAATGATATCAAACCACTTGGTTTGGTTCGGTTTAATAGATGGAGTTTAGCATAAGAAAGGTATAGGAGACCGATTTCAATCGGGCGGTTTGGATGTCTAATCCCTTCCCATAACCGTAACTTAACACTTACCCAATCTCTTATGGACCAGAAATCCAATCTAAGGGTCATGAGTCAATCAAAGTTGTACCTTAGGGTGAGATTTTACATTTTTAAGGTCCTAGGCCTTAATCTAGGTGGCGACTTCCAAAAACGATTATGATCTTTGTCCTTACACATAGGTGTTCGGGAAGATTTAGGAATCATATGATCGCAGCTATGGTCCCACCATATGTGACCACAAGGTATCGACCGTAGGCAGTAAGGTCGATACATTATGAGACCATAGGACCAATCAGACACCCATCAGTGCTCTGTTTTGATTTTCTACTACTGAAACATGTTATATATGAACCCTAACTTAAATTCATATAATAGGTTGTTAAACTGATTGAAAGTGAATTTCAAGACTTAGAAGGAGATCGAGTATTGCTAATAGGTGAGGGAACAAGATCTAAACTAATTGGATAATAACAAACTATTTATTTTTATTAAGTCCAATGCCATGATTGATTCTATGCTTGTATGCTTGTAATGTGCATCTCAGATGTCATCCGATATTCCTGCTATTACTGTTCATGCATATTTAATTCTGTTTATTTATAACATGTTAATGATGATGATGCTAGGAATAGGCATGTGAATGTATGTGTGTGGTTGGTGTATTGGATGAGAGTCGAGAATTAGAGGGAGGACGTAGCATGGTGGTCTTTAACCTCGTCACCAGACTCTATCTCTATCTCTACTCATGTCTTGCCCACTAGTATAGTCATATCGCCATTACCTTAGCAGAATTATTACGTCGTAGGGCATCACCCTCTATCTGAAGGTGACAATAGAACTGCTTGACCAAGTTCGGGGGAGTGCAAGCCTTGTACAGAATCACTGGAAGCCAGACCATATCACCAAATGCCCATTCCGCATCAAACAGGGCTAAATGGGCTAAGTTAACACATCTACCCCCTTCCACCTTCTTTCAATAAACCAAGGGTAATGTGTTTCTATTTCCATGGACCTGAAGTGATGTGGGTCATGAACTCGAGGAACCTTAGTACGAACCATGATAACCGCAAGAGACGAAAATAAGAAAAACAAGTTAGATAAATTTTAAAATGACAGCATAACGACGTAAAATGAGAAAAGCCTTACATTTCACCCAAACTTTGGGCAGGAGGACATACATAGGTCCCAAACCATTCTGCAAGGCATATTCAATCAGAAATTTTAATTAGGTAGGTTGAATGTGAAGAAATTTTGATAATTGGGAAAAACCCCCAAAATTTAGGTCAAAAATAGGAATTTTCAATTTTCTACTAAACTAACCGATGAAACTCAAATTTTCTTGAGGGTTTTCATCCATTGGGTAGCTAATAGCAAAAGGCCCCAATAAAAATTAAATTTTTACGATCAAAAAAATATTAATTTAAAGAAAACCCTATAAATGGAGTAAAACCTAGGTATGAAAGCTTAAAAAGGAGAAGGAGTAGAGAACATACCTTGAGGAATGGAATAGAGATTTTGGATCGATGAAAGAATCACCAAATTCATACGGTTGATACTGTAGCAACTCAGTGATGGCGAGTTTAGTTGTGACTATAGGAAAGGAAAAGAAATCAAAGGCAAAAATCTCAAAAATAGGGTTTAAAACCTGATTGGGATCTTACAGTCACACAATTCGACCAAAACCATCAATCGTATGATCGACCATAGGATCTCGGTAAGTTGCCAGGGATTTGATGGTCGCACCTATGGTCCCACAACATGCGACCGTAGGCCATCGATCGTGTAACTGACTATTGTCTATATTTTGATTCTGATCGAACTTTTGCCTATTGATTTTGTTCTTCTCTCGTCTTCCATTGTGAGACTAACCCAATACCACCACTCTATTTTGTCTCACATGTGTAGCTTTGCCAATAACACATCAACCAAGAGTTTAAATGGCTGGGTGTAGAGTAAGTAAAAGGAGACACAATGCAAACCTATCTCCACCACCTATGGAGGCCAACGACAATGAAGGTCAGTAAGGGCAGGAACGAAATATTGGAGCTCAGAATGCTACACTCAGAATGTTCACACCCAAGCAAACCCAACCAACTTACCTACACCACCTACGAATTTGGCTACTATGGTGATGAATTTGGCACAGCAAATGTAGCATATACAGCAATTGCAAGCCAACATGCAAGCTACTATGGGAATTGCTTTTCTAGTTGCAAACACAACATCTCTACTTGCAGGACAAGCTAGTATGGCACCTGGTGGTAGCAACACTGTACCTTAAGCACCATAAACACTAGCAGTACAAGGCCATGTGCAATACCCTGAAGCACCATAAGGTGGGTATAACCAAGGAAATTATTAGTACCAACTGCTTATGTATGGGGCATATGCACAGTATCAGCTTGATCACTCTCGATTGATTGAGCGTTTCCTGAAGTTGAAGCCGAAGGAATTCACAGGCAAGCCGTCGGATCCTTTGTGGCCAGCTCACTGGATCGACAAAATGGAATGAAACTTTATGATGATGACTGTAAATGAAGAAGATAAGGTATTATGTGCTACATTTATGTTGAAATGTGAGCCCACCACTGGTGGAAATCAACTAGAAGTTATCTATTAACAAAGCACGCCCAACTGACATGGGTTATCGATAAAGAAGCTTTCATCAAGAAGTATTTTCCAAGGAGTTTCAGAGATCAAATGGAAAAGGAGTTCCAGAGTCTGTATCAGGGACAGATGACTACAGACGCATATCAACAGTGTTATAAAGAAACTATTTTTATTTGCTCCTTCTAGCATGCAGGAGGGAAATACCAAAACCCAAAGGTTCGTTATGGGACTTAGGGGAAGCATCCTTGAGAATGTATTGGGATTAGAAAAGAAAATATATAACGAAGCAGTATAGATTGCTCGAGTACTAGAATCAAGCCAGAGGAAAAGTTATTTTACTCAGAATAGAGGTATAAAAAGGCCTAATGGAAACTCATACAACGGAGGGAACTCAAAGACATTTAAACCCTTCCTTACTTAAGGCTTCAATGTTGTAGCCAAGACTACTCCGACAGGCCAACCTCAACAGAAGCAACATAATGCTGAAGTCAAATGCTTCAATTGCGATCAAGTAGGACATTATTAAAGAGAATGTCCCAAGCCAAGGAAGTAGCTACAGCAAGGAAAAGTTTATGCAGTTACTTCTGAGGATGCTGCCACATCGCCTGATGTGGTCACAGGTATGACCTGAACCTTTCATTTTGTACTACCTTGTGTGAGCATATACATTAATATAAGAAGAAATTTACAGGTACGTACTTACAATGGCTTATCCGCCAGAGTACTCTTTGACTCTAGAGCTACTCATTCTTTTATATCTGTATCATTTGGAAAGAAGTCAAATCTACCCCTCAGACCTTTAGACTGTAAACTGCTTGTACGATCACCTATGGGATAAGAAGTGGAACAAGACAAAGGTTATGGACCATGTCTATTTCTTATCGGTGAGAAGATTTTGGATGCAAACCCGATTTTAGATAATAACAAACTATTTATTTTTATTGAGTCCAATGCCATGACTAATTCTTTGCTTGTATGCTTGTAATGTGCATCTCACATGTCATCCAATAATTCTGCTATTACTGTTCATGCATATTTAAATCTATTTATTTATAACATGTTGATGATGATGATGATGTTAGGAATAGGCAAGTGAATGTATGTGTGTGGTTGGTGTGTTAGATGCGAGTGGAGCATCAGGGGGAGGACATGTCATGGTGGTCTTTGACATCATCACCAGACTCGAGCTCTATCTCTACTCAAGTCTTGCCTACTAACATCATCGTATCACCATTACCTTACCATAACTATTAGGTCGTAGGACATCAGGGAGGTGGTCTCGGACCGGGTGGTCCCTGACTCTGTCAGGAGGCCTTTGCTCTATCTCTATGGACGTATGGAGGGATGCTGGGGTGATGTCACACCCCAATTCTATACTATTCAGAATGGTGTGATGAACCTTCAATAAACCAACGGTTTAACCAGGATCACGAATAGGCTGTGTCTGTTTGCTAAAACTATATTCATCCACAACAAAAATCAAAATAAATACACGATAGCAGAAGTCTTTATACTAATGAACTGAGAGTTTAACAATGATAAAATAAATAAATTATCCAAATTATCTTCCATTGACTAAGACATAAAATAAAATAAAATAATCAATTACATATTCCTTAAAATCCAAATACATAGTTCTAATCGAAAACGCATGAGTTGCACTCGCATAACGAATCATGCGGCTCTATCATAACTTCTGCATCCATCGCCGCAACATGTTCATGCACAGGAGCATTCATATAGTCTTCCACAGTAGTACGTACATCATCAACTAAAAATATTCAACGTCGAAAGGGTGAGCACACATCATGCCTCAGTGAGCAAACAAAATAATACAACAAATATATGCAAGCATTCAATTCATATCTTTGGTCTGGTTCATAAGTTTACAATGTGTAATAGAAAGGATAGGTGGTCGCCGCACCTCTATACACGAATGTGTGGAACCGCCCAATGGATAAAACACCATTGTTGACCCCAGATGCACCCTCCATGGAATAGGGATAGAGCTAAAGTGCTTAGGGCCACACCGCATCACACTTCCCCTAGGACCAATAAGTAAGCCCTAGCTAGCGAGGGCTTGCAAACTGGACTCGCAACTAACCAATCCTAATGTCAAACATGTATCCAAGGCCTCACCCCAGCATCCCTCAATACGTCCATAGAGATAGAGCTAAGGCCCCCCGGTCGAGTAAGAGACTACACGGTCCGAGACCACCTCCCCTGATGCCCTACGACATAATAGTTCTACTAACGTAATGGCGATACGATGATGTTAGTGGACAAGACTTGAGTAGAGATAGAGCTAGAGTCTGGTGATCAGGATGAAGCACAGTGTCACGTCCTCCCCCTGATGCTCCACTTGCATCAAGCACACTAACTACCCACATACATTCACATGCCTATTCCATGCATCATCATCAACATCATATTATAAATAAACGAAAGTTAAATATGCATGAACAATAACAACAGGAATATTGGATGACATGTAATATGCACATTACAATCATACAAGCATAGAATCATTCATGGTATTGGACTCAATAAATGAAAATAGTTTATTATTAGCCAATTAGTTTAGGTCTTGTTCCCTCACCTTTGATTGCTAGTAGATCCTCGTTCAAGCTTTATAATTCACTTTTAAACCACTGGAAATACCTAACAAGTCGATAGATTTTAATTAGAATTAATTCCAATATGTTTAAACTAACTGAAACTGTATGGTCGCAGGGTAGGGTAGCACCTAGGGTAGCAGTTTCTGTGACCCCAGGGTGTAGGGTCACAGGTGGGGTCGGATACCATTCGACGCTACGTGCGACCACACCAACCCTGGGACTTCCCGAGGACATGTAGTCGATCATGTGGTCTCGTAGGGTCGGATATCATTCGACCCTACGTGCGACCATACGTGTTTTGTGTCGACCTTTCATTCTGAAGTCCATTCCTTCATTTTTGAATCCTTTGGCTTACTATCATGGTCCATCCTATGATTGTTCTATGGCTCATAACTTCAATTTATACACCATTCATTGTCCATAACAATCGCTTCCATGGAATCTCTTAGAATTTATCCATGGATGGATGATTTGGGTTTCTCCTAATCTATGTTCTTCATAAACTATTCTATGCTCCCAATTCATGTAGGGATTTAGGTTCATACCTTGTATTTACTGAGATTCAGAGGTTTTTCTGAACTTCTTCTTCCTTAGTCTTCTCCTTCAAGTTTCCTTCTCTCATTTTCTCTCACTTTCAATTAGGATTCTAAAGGAGTGAAAGAGGTTAAGGGACATCCTATTTATAGAGGAAAACCCTCCATAATAAGTCCCAATGAGTTTAGGAAAGACCCCCTTTGAATTAGGAAGGTTTCCTAATTGTCAATTTCTAACTATTATCGTTGGGTCGGATGTAGGGTCGCATAATCCGTCGACCCTACATTTTTTTAGTCATGCGACCCCATTACCAAAAGTCATGGGTTGGACTCTTTTGAGGTGGGGTCAGTCACACCTATTTTGGCATGCGACCTCACACTCATATTTGATAATTTTTTAGTTAAATTTCATACTTGGTATTGTGGTTTCTTCACGCACTTCCTCCACTTGGCTCGACCATGATATGTAGATCTGGTACAAGGTGGGAAGACCGTTAGTTTGATACAGGTCTTATAACTCCACCACCCTTAAAAGAAATTTCGTCCTCGAAATTTGAATGTACGGATCTTACAACTCCCCCATCCTTAAAATAAATTTTGTCCTCAAAATTTGATTTTACTTTGGAGTCAATAGGTGGGAATTCTATTTTCGCATTGCATTTTCTTCCTCCCATGCAATCTTCTCCACGTCTTGTCTTTGCCAAGTTATCTTCATATTATAATTATCCCAGCTTTGGAGATGTTGTACCTTATAACTAGTGAACTAGGCTGGTACCACTTTAATATTAAATCTTCTATCTAATCCAGTATATTAGAGGTCAATACCTTTGGTATGGATTTCCAACGTACTTCTTCAATAGAGACATGCAAAATACATCATGCGCACTAGACATGGACAGCGGTAACGCTAATTGATATCCAACTTTTCTACGTCTCTACAAAATTTATAAGGTCCAACACATATATAGGACCCCACTTTCCCTTCTTGCTGAACTGCTTCAAACAACGCATAAGTGATATCTTTAAGAACACTTTGGCACTTATGGCGAACTCGAGGTCTTGGTGTCTCTTCTGAGAAACTTGAGCTATCTTGGCCCTTTTCTTTGATCTTGTCTGCCACTCGACAGGTTTCTTCAATAGACTCAGGTCTTATAATTCTTTATTCTCTGACTTCATTCCAAAACAAAGGAATTTGACATTTTTACCGTACCATGCTTCATCGGGTGACATCTGTATAGTAGCCTAATAGTTGTTGTTATAGACAAACTCGATCAATGGTAGTTTCTCATCCCATGATCCTTTGAAATCAATAACACAGGCGCGATGCATGTCCCTTAAAATCTGAATGGTACGCTCCGACTGTCCGTCTATCTAAGGATGCAATGCAGTACTGAATTTCAACGTAGTACCCATAGCCTTCTGTAATCCTTCCCAAAACTTTAAAATAAAGCGTAGGTCTTTATCGGACACAATGCTTTCAGGTACACCATGTAATCTGACAATGTTATCAGCATATAACTTGGCTAACCTCTCCAGGGTATACTGTGGTCATATAGCTATAAAGAGAGCTGTCTTAGTCAGACGATCTACAATCACCCAGACCACGTCAACTACTTGGGGAGTCAATGATAACCTAGTGATGAAGTCCATAGTGATGCAGTCCCATTTCCATGCTGGCTCCGATAGTGGTTGTAGTAAGCCATGTTGGTCCTTGTCTTTCAGCCTTTACTTACTGATAATTCAGACACTGGAACACATACTAAGCCACATTTGTTATCATTCCTCTTTACTAATACAATCTTTTCAGGTCATGATACATATTGGTACTCCAGGATGTCCTGAATATTGAGTACAATGGGCTCTTATCATTATCCTCTTCATGATAATCTACCTCTGTATCTGAGTACCGTCTCCACATGCAAAGTAAGTCAAGGTTAGGTTTTTCTTTTTCTAAATCTTCTTGCACCGTTCTTATATACGGATCTAACAAAATTGCTACTTTTACTTCATCCATCAATTCAGAGATGATCTTTAATGCCACAAGCGCAGCCGATGAACTATTGCTCCATAAGTTCATCCATAAGTTCTCGCTCAATTGGATCATCATGAGTTTCTATTATATGTTACTCTTCCTCTAAATTTAAATCTGTTGTTGTGGAATAGAAGGCAACATTTATACTGGGTCCTCCCTCGGACATCATAATTCCCTTTTTTCTTAAGGCCTTAGCTACAACATTAGCCATGCACCGGTGACATTGAATATCACGGTCTTAATCCTTCAAGAGTTCCAACCATCTCCTTAGCTTCCTGTTCGACTCTTTCTGGGTGAAGAGATAAGTAAGACTCTTGTAATCCAATTTAATCTGAAATTCTTCTCTATATAGGTAATGTCTCCACATATTGATTGCATGAATCACAGTTGCTAACTCAAATCATGAGTTGGGTGATTCTTTTCATGCTCTTTCAGTTATCTTGAAACATATGCAATCGCTTGTTCTCCTTGCATAAGCACACATCCTAACCCAATCCAGACGCATCAGTGTATAAGGTAAATGGTTGTCCTAGGATAGGAATAGTCAAGATGAGAGCAGATATCAATCTAGCTTTAGAGTTTGGAAACATTCTTCACACTTGTCAGTCCAATTAAACTCATATACCTTCATGGTTAGCTTGGTAAGAGGTTTTGCGATCTTAGAGTGGTCCTCTACAAATCGTCTATAATAACCAGCTAAACCCAAGAAACTTTTGATCTTAGCAATATTCTTTAGGTGTTTCTCACCATATGATTACTTCTATCTTAATAGAGTACACTTTAACCCCTTTTTATGATGCTACGTGATCCAAGAAGATCACTCATATTTCTTGGACTTAACATACAACTTTTCCCTTCTCAAGTGTTGTGAAGTTGTTCTAAGATCTATTGTATGAGTTGTTTCAATCTTTGAATAAATCAAAATATCATCTATAAAAACTATGACCGACGTGTCCAACATGTCATGAAACACCCAGTTCATCAGCTCCATAAAAGATGTAAGGACATTGGTTAGTCCAAACGTCATAATCAGGAACTCATAATTGGCTAATCCTGGTTCTAAAAACTATCCTCGGAATATCGTTGTCCAAATTCTTCAACTGATGATATCTTGACCGAAGATCAATCTTAGGAAATACCTTTGTTCCTTGCAACTATTTAAACAAGTCATCGATATAAGGTAGTAGATATCGATTCTTGATCATGAGCTTGTTTAGTTCCTGATAGTTTATACATAAACTGACACTACCATCCTTCTTCTTCATGAATTGCATTGGCACTTCCCGTGATACAATACTTAGTCGATTAGAACCCTTGTCTAATAACTCCCGTAGTTGAGTCTCAATCCCTTCAACCCCATAGGAGCTACTCTATAGGTGCCTTTCACACAGGTATCATCCTTGGTAACAAGTCGATGACGAACTCGGTCGCACGATCAGATGGTAACCCAGGTAAGTCTCCTGGAAACACATCAAGAAATTTGTACATCACATCAATATCTTCCATCTGTGGTGCTACTTTGGTAATGTATACCACAGATACCATATATCCAGTTTCTTTTTCCTCAAAGCCTCACTTCACCTATAGCATAAAGAGGATCAGCTTTCACTTCTTAGGCAACATTCTTCTAATAAAACTAAATTATATGTCATCTTTATTCTTGAATGATAACCTCTTCTATGCACACAACAACTTTGTAGAGTGTTGAGACAACCAGTCTATTCCCAAGATGACGTCAAAGTCTGCAATCTCAAGTCAATTTAGGTTGCATCCAAATTCCGTTCATCCATATGATTCAGATATTATTCAAAACACTCGTCCAATACAACATCTAGTCCAAAAGGGCTTGAACTAGCAAAATCTAGTATAATGTCTTAAGAGCTTGTGTAGTTCCTTCATCTCTTATGATTGTTCAAAGAATATTGCTTAAAATCTCATATATCCCAAAAATCTCATTAGCTTACACCTTCTTTATCATTGTTGTTCTATCATGATCTCTCTTTCATATACCTCGAAAAATATCTTGTGATTGTTACTTACTTTCTTGCTCATGCACTCTTTTATAGACATGACCATATCCATCTATCTAGCAATCTTGAAATAGATTCTCTACTACTTCGTCTGAGGTTTCTTAGCTATATAGATTATTCTGAATTCAATCATCTTCCTTCCAATAATTTCTTATTCACTAGACATCTTATCAATGGATGTCGAGAAATGTAAGAATCAGAATGTTTATCCAAAAGCAATTCATTTTCTTCTTTCGAATTCAGGGTAATGACGAACACTTGCTTTATCTAATGAACTTAGGTTTAAAGGATCAGGAGTAAATCTATGGTAATCCAATCGGCATCAAAAGGTCGTTAAGTTGCACGGTGGTCCAAATACATGGAAATAGAGGCTTTACAGTTCTTAACCTCATGGTTACAGATTCTATCGAGTATATAATGCCATTGGTCAAGGCACTAAAGGAGTAAATCTGGAGAAGTTTTGGTACATCAATCAATCAGGTATAAGTCGAAAGATGTACGCTCAACATGATTAAACATTTAACTGTTCGTTGAGTTCATATCTCTGTTCATGTTGTCAATCATGAGAGTGGCTCAGATTGATATAATCAGGACTAATACTAATGAAACAATATCTATAACTCCAATTGACAGGTTGAATCAAGAGGGTATGTCATACCCCAATTCCGCACTATTCAGAATGGTGTGATGAACCATCAATAAACCAACGGTTCAACCAGCATCTCAAAATAGGCTATCCCACATATGATAAACCAAAACACATTTCACATTAATCAGAGATAATAAAGTAAATAGCGGAAGTCTTATAGTAAATGAACTGAGAATCTAACTGTGATAACCATAAATAAATATAAAATTATTGTTAAATCAACTGAGACATAATTAAATAAATATCAATTACATGTCTTTAATAAAATCTAAACAAAATCTAATCGAATACGCATGAGTTGCACTCGCATGAGGAGTCATGCATATCCACTAAGTCTTCAGCTTCCATTGTCGCCACATGCCCGTACATAGGAGCGTTCATATAATCTTCAACGGTGGTACCTGCATCATCAACTAAAAATATTTAAATTCGAAAGGGTGAGCACACATCATGGCTCAGTGAGCAAACAAAATAATACAACAATACATATGCATGCAATCAATTCATATCTTTGGTCTGGTATATAAGTTTGCAATGTGCTATAGAAAGGATAGGTGGCCGTCGCACCTCTATACATGAGTGTGTGGAAACGCCCAATGAAAATGGCACCGTCGCCCCACATGCACCCACCATGGACAATATACACCCCATGAAAACAGCATGGCTGCACTGGTTGCCCATACCAACACGTAAGCCCCTATTGGCGAGGGCTTGCAAACTGGGCTCGCAACTAACCAACCCTAATGTCAAACAATGTATCCAAGGCCTCACCCCAACATCCCTCAATACATCCATAGAGATAGAGCTAGGGTCTAGTAACCAGGCTGAACCACAATGCCACGTCCCCCCCCTGATGCCCTACGACATATTAGTTCCGCTAAGGTAATGGCAATACGATGATGTTAGTGGACAAGACTTGAGTAGAGATAGAGCTAGAGTCTGGTGACCAGGCTGAACCACAATGTCACATCCTCCCTCTGATGCTCCACTCGCATCAAGCACACTAACACTTGCTTAGTGGACATGACTTGAATAGACCATGGCACAATATACCCCGATGAGAACGGCATCGAAGTACCGATTGATACCATCCCTACCCGCAGCATGTACACTAGCCAAACACAAACATTCACATTCCCATTCCTATCATCATCAACATCATCATGTTATAATCAATAATTTAAATATGCATGAACAGTAATAATAGAAATATTGGATGACATGTTGAATGCACATTACAAGCACACACACATATTACAATCATGGTATTGGACTACAGAAATAAAAACAATTTGTTATTAACCAATTAGTTTAGGTCTTGTTCCCTCACCTTAGCTTGTTAATAGATCCTCTTCCAAGGTTTAGAATCACCTTTATAATGTTATTATATTGCTAGAAGACCTAACAAAATCGATAGAATTTAATTAGAATTAATTTCGAATTTAAAAACCATGCTGTTAACTGAGGGTCGGAGGTAGGGTCGGAGTTATGATCGACCCTGGGTGCGACCCTCCCCAAATCTGGACTTCCCGAACACTGAGGGTCGATGCTAGGGTCGCATCTTCCATCGACCCTAGGTGCGACCATCCATGGTTTGAGTCGAAAATATCAGATTTCGTTCTCTCTTTCATGGTTGGGTCCTATGGCTTACTTCCACAATCCATTCTATACATGTTCTATGGTTTAGAACTATACTTTATTCACTTACATGGTTTTGATGATCTCCTCTATGGTTTCTATTGAAACGAAACCATGGATGAATGATTTGGGTTTCTTCTAAGTCATACCCTTTTCATAAACAATTCTAAAGTCTTAAATAAATCATGGGGAATGTATTCATACCTTAGGTTTGCTGAGATTTAGAGTTCCTCTGAATTTCCTCTTCTTCCTTAGCCTTTTCTTCAAGTTTTCCTTCTCTTCTCTTTCTCTCAATTCAATTAGGGTTGTAAAAGGAGTGAAAGAGGCTTAGGGACGTCCTATTTATAGGACAAAACCTCCCAAAATAAGTCCCATTGAGTTTAGGAAAGGTTCCAATCGAAATTAGGAAGTCAATTTTCGGTTCGTGCTGTTTTTCTCGAATGCCGAGGGTCGATGGGAGGGTCGGACAACTCATAGACCCTGCGACCCATGGTTGAGGGTCGATGGTGAGGGTCGATGGGAGGGTCGGACCTCCCTGTTAAAACATGCAACCCTACCCTCATTTTGACTGTTTTTGGGTAAATTTTCATATTGGGTCTTGGGTTTCTTCACACACTTGGTCCACTTGGTTCGACCATGATATGTAGACGATTCACGACACGAAATGTAAGGTTAGACCGGATTCCTAGCGTGCGGGTCTTACAACTCTACCACCCTTAAAAGAAATTTCATCCTTGAAATTTGAAAGTACGGATCTTACAACTCCCCCATCCTTAAAATAATTTTGTCCTCAAAATTTGAATTTACTTCGGAGTCATAGGTGGAAATTCTATTTCCGCATTGCATCTTATTCCTCCTATGCACTCTTCTCCACATCTTGTCTTTCCCGGGTTACCTTCATATAATAATTATCCTGGCTTTGGAAACATTGTACCTTTCCACTAGTGAACTAGGCTGGTAACACTTAAATAGTTAAACACTCTATCTAATCCAGTGATTCCGTGGTCAATACCTTTAATATGGATCTCCAATGTACTTCTTCAATAGAGACACACGAAATACATCATGCACACTAGACATGAATAGCGGTAACGCTAATTGATATGCAACTTTTCTATGTCTCTCCAAAGTTTATAAAATCCGACACATATATAGAATACAACTTTCTCTTCTCGTTGAATTGTTTTAAACCATGCATAAGTGATTTCTTCAAAACACTTTGTCACTTATGGCGAACTCAAGGTCTTGGTGTCTCTCTGACAACTTGAGCTATCCTGCCCCTTTTCTTTGATCTTGTTTGCCACTTGATAGTTTTCTTCATTAGCCTTAGGTCTCAAAATTCTTCATTCACCAACTTTATTCCAAAAGAAAGGAATTTGACATTTCTATCGTATCTGCTTCATAGGTAACATTTACATGGTAGATTAATAGCAACTTCAATTCACTGTAACTTCTCAACTCAAGTTCCTTGAAATCAATTTTACAAGCTCGGAGCATATCTTTTAGGATCTGTATAGTCCACTCCAACTATCCATCAGTTTAAGGTAAAATGCGGTACTAAACTTCATCTTTGTCCCCATTGTTTTCTATAGATCCTCCCAAAACTTTGAAATAAAGCATGAGCCTCTGACCGACACTAAGCTCTCATGCATACCATTCATTCTGGAAATATTATCTACATATAACTTATTTAGCCGCTCCAAAGCATACCGAGGTCGTATAGCAATGGAATGAGCTATTTTCATAAGACGATCAACAACCACCCAACCATGTCAACCGATTTGGGAGTCAGTGGCAAATCATTGACATAGTTCACGATACTGCAGTTCCATTCCAAAAACAAAAGTCAGGGTTTGGTTTTCCTTTTCTAAGTCTGCTTACACTGTTCCTATATACAGACTTAACAAAATTACTACTTCTACTTCATCCATCAATTCAGAGATGATCTTTAATGCCACAAGCGCAACCGACGAACTATTGCCCCATAAGTTCATCCATAAATTCTCGCTTAATTGGATCATCACGAGTTTCTATTATATGTTACTCTCCTTCCAAATCTGAATCTATTGCTGCGAAACATAAGGTAGCATTTATACTGGGTCCTTCCTTGGACTTCATAATTCCCATCGGCGATCATATAAGCAGTTTGTAATCTAAAGATTTAAGGGGTATATTTAGTTTCTTTCCAAATGACACAGATATAAAAGGATGAGTAGCTCCATAATCAAAGAGCACTCTGGCAGGAATGCCATTACTAGGTACAATACCTGTGATTTGTTTTAATTTAGTCTACATGCTCATGCAATGTAACATAAAATGACAGGTTCTGGTCATACCTGTGACCACATCAGACGATGCGGCGGCATCCTTGGCTGAAACAGTGCAAACTCTTCCTTGCTGTAGTTGTTTTCTGGGCTTAGTACACTCTCTTGAGACATGCCCTACTTGGTTGCAGTTAAAACACCTGATCCCCTCACCATTTTGCTTTGGTTGATGTGGAGTTGCTGAAATGGTTTTGGTTGTAGCATTGAAGCCCTGGGTACGGAAGGGTTGGAATACCTTGGTGTTCCCTCCGTTGTAAAAATTTTCATTTGGCCTTTTGATTCCCCTATTTTGAGTAAAATAGCTCTCTTTCTGGCTCGACTCTATCACTCGAGCAATTTGTACAGCTTCATTGTAGATTTTCTTCTCCAGTCCCAAAACATGTTCGCGTATGCTTCCCCTAAGTCCCATGACGAACCTTCTGGTTTTCGTATCCTCCTCTTGCATACTGACTGGTGCAAAGAAAAACAGCTCCTCATAACGCTGTTGATATGCGTCGACAGTCATCTGCCCCTGATATAAACTCAGGAACTCTCTCTCCATAGAATCTCTAAAACTTCTAGGGAAGTATTTCTCAAAGAATGCCTCTTTGTATATATCCCAGGTCAAGTGGGTGTGTTTGGTTAATAGATATGTCCTGGTAGACTTCCACCAATGGTGTGCATCATTCTTGAGCATAAATGTGGCACCCAACACTTTCTCCTCCTCATTTACGATCATCATCGTAAAATTTCTTTCCATTTCGTCAATCCTGTGTGCCGGCCACAAAGGATCTGTTGGCTTACCATCGAATTCTTTGGGCTTCATCTTAAGAAAATGCCCGACCAGTCTGGAGCGGTTTAGCTGATACGGAGCATAGGCCCTATACATAGGTAGTTGGTACTGATAACCACCTTGAGCAATCTCAGGGTTTTACACTGGAGCTTGCATGACTGGTGTTTGAGGTGCATGGGGTACTGCATTATTTCCCCCTGGTATTGTGCTTGTCTGTCCTGCTGGCATCTGTGTCGTATGTGCAGCTGGAAAAACCATGCCTATGGCAGCTTGCATATTAGTTTGCACCTGTTGTATTTGTTGCAGTTGTTGTGCCAAGTTCATTACGACTATAACTAAATCTATAGGTGGGGCTGACAAGTTTGTAGGATTTTCCTGACCATTAGCTCCTGGCGGTGCCACGTTTGGATTCTCTGGTACTTCAGGAATTTCATGACTGGTTTCATCTACAAGTGGTGGTGGGATTTGGTTACGTCCGCGTCTGTTCCCTCTTCGCCCAGCCATTTCCTATTCTGGTGGTGTAGTGTCTAAAAAGTCATAGAACACGTGAGGAAATCAATATATACTTCATTCTCATATTTGGATACACTAACCAATGGTATTTTTAAATTTCTCAGATCATTCAGTGAAAAATACTATCTTTTCTATGCAGGGTCGATGGTGGGGGTAGATGGGTATCCGACCCTCAGTATCCGACCCTGGGAAATTATCCATTTTTCCCGAGTATATAATGCCATTGGTCAAGGCCCTACAAGAGTAAATCTGGAGAAGCTTTCATACATCAGTAAATCAGGTATAAATTAGGAGAAAGATTTCGTACATCAATAAATCAGGTATAAATCGAAAGTTGTACGCTCAACACGATTAAACATTTAACTATTCATTCAGTTCATATCTCTGATCATGTTGTCGATCATAAGAATGGTTCAGATTGGTATAATCAGGACTAATACTAAAGAAACAATATCTATAACTCCAATTGACAGGTTAAATCAAGAAGGTATCCTGTCAAGGTCCGCGAAATTAAAATCTGGTATGTGCATCCTCTATAATCATTAGAGTAAATCAATAATGCACTGCGTCCTATATAAACCTACCTAGATATATGGCTATAAGATTTGATCCTTTGCTGAAAATGTCCGAGGTATCATCTTCAGAAGACATTTTTCAATCCTTGTCGGATCATTTTGTCATGATGCAACTATCCCATACATTGGTGGCTGATAAGGTTAACCACCTTGATACACTGCTTGTTGTGCACCAAACTGCAGCACTGGGTTGTGCATTACTGGGACTTGTTGTGTGGTAGGCACTGTGTTATAGCTAATAGGTGTTGGGGTACAGTGATGCTACCAATTGGTACCATACTTGGTTTGACCCAGAGGTGTTGATGTAGCATTGGCAATTTGGATAGAAACTTGCATAGTCGGTCTCATTTGTGGTTGCTCTTGTATTTTATTGGGCCAAGTTTATTACAATCGTGACCAAGCTAATTGGTAGTCCAGGTGGTTGGCTGGAGTGGCCTGATTGTTCACTTCTTCTTATTTGCTCTAATCTGATTACCAACTCAGATGAGTTTTCATTACCCGTTCTCGACCCATATAGTGGTGGGGTCAAGTTGTAACCTCATCTTAATGCCCAGCGGATAATGGATCAGCGTGTAGTGGATCTCACCCTGAGTCTCCATGTCACCCAGGAGTATAGCTTTATTTTCTTTTATAGTTACTCTCATTTTTGGTGTATAGCTATTGTTCTCCTATCTCTGTCGCATTCAGCCCGAGATCTTTTTCCTTTATCTCTACAGGGTTTTGGCATTACTAGCCATTTTCCTACTTCCTCTATCCTACATCGAGTTTCACATCTTGTGAGTACCAACTCGGTATTCCAATTTTCTACTGTACAGATGCTTCCTTCTTGCTACAGTACTATATCCTTTGTGGCTGATAAGGTTAACCACCTTGATACACTGCTTGTTGTGCACCAAACTGCTGCACTGGGGTGTGCATTACTGGGACTTGTTGTGTGGTAGGCACTGTGTTATAGCTAACAGGTGTTGGGGTGCAGTGATGCTACCAATTGGTACCATACTTGGTTTGACCCAGAGGTGTTGATGTAGCATTGAAAATTTGGATAGAAACTTGCACAGTCGGTCTCATTTGTGGTTGCTCTTGTATTTTATTGGGCCAAGTTTATTACAATCGTGACCAAGGTAATTGGTAGTCCAGGTGGTTGGCTGGAGTGGCCTGATTGTTCACTTCTTCTTATTTGCTCTAATCTGATTACCAACTCAGATGAGTTTTCATTACCCGTTCTTGACCCATATAGTGGTGGGGTCAAGTTGTAACCTCATCTTAATGCCCAGCGGATAATGGATCAGCGTGTAGTGGATCTCACCCTGAGTCTCCATGTCACCCAGGAGTATAGCTTTATTTTCTTTTATAGTTACTCTCATTTTTGGTGTATAGCTATTGTTCTCCTATCTCTGTCGCATTCAGCCCGAGATCTTTTTCCTTTATCTCTACAGGGTTTTGGCATTACTAGCCATTTTCCTTCTTCCTCTATCCTACATCGAGTTTCACATCTTGTGAGTACCAACACGGTATTCCAATTTTCTACTGTACAGATGCTTCCTTCTTGCTACAGTACTATATCCTTTGTATACTCAGATAATTACCCAACTTATAGATAATACCCTATATTATTTATTTATTAGGATGATTTTTGGTCTTCTCTTTCTGTTTGAGTGTATATATATGATTTCACCTTTAATATGTACATTATTGTCTTGTTTAAGTTCTGTCTCAACCAACACAGGTGCTTATGGTTTGTTTGTATTAAAGCTTTTAATTTATCCTAACTCAGTTCATGGACTCCAATGGAAGTATTCAGGTTTAATGGGTAAGGCCTACGAGAGCTCTGATACCAAGTTGTCACACCCCAATTCTGCACTATTCAGAATGGTGTGATGAACCGTCGGTTCAACCAGGATCTCAAAATAGGCTATCCCACATATGATAAACCAAAACACATTCCACATTAATCAGAGGTAATAAAGTAAATAGCAAAAGTCTTATAGAAAATGAACTGAGAATCTAACTGTGATAACCATAAATAAATATCAAATTATTGTTAAATCAACTGAGACATAATTAAATAAATATCAATTACATGTCTTTAATAAAATCTAAACAAAATCTAATCAAATACGCATGAGTTGCACTCGCATGAGGAGTCATGCATATCCACTAAGTCTTCAGCTTCCATTGTCGCCACATGCCCGTACACAGGAGCGTTCATATAATCTTTAACGGTGGTACCTGCATCATCAGCTAAAAGTATTCGAATTCAAAAGGGTGAGCACACATCATGGCTCAGTGAGCAAACAAAACAATGCAACAATACATATGCATGCAATCAATTCATATCTTTGGTCTGGTATATAAGTTTGCAATGTGCTATAGAAAGGATAGGTGGCCGCCGCACCTCTATACACGAGTGTGTGGAAACGCCCAGTGAAAACGGCATCGTCGCCCCACATGCACCCACCATGGACAATATACACCCCATGAAAATAGCATGGCTGCACCGGTTGCCCATACCAACACGTAAGCCCCTGTTGACGAGGGCTTGCAAACTGGGCTCGCAACTAACCAACCCTAATGTCAAACAATGTATCCAAGGCCTCACCCCAGCATCCCTCAATACATCCATAGAGATAGAGCTAGGGTCTGGTGACCAGGCTGAACCACAATGCCACGTCCCCCCCTGATGCCCTACGACATATTAGTTCCGCTAAGGTAATGGCGATACGACGATGTTAGTGGACAAGACTTGAGTAGAGATAGAGCTAGAGTCTGGTGACCAGGCTGAACCACAATGTCACGTCCTCCCTCTGATGCTCCACTCGCATCAAGCACACTAACACTTGCTTAGTGGACATGACTTGAATAGACCATGGCACAATATACCCCGATGAGAACGGCATCGAAGTACCGGTTGATACCATCCCTACCCGCACCATGTACACTAGCCAAACACAAACATTCACATGCCTATTCCTATCATCATCAACATCATCATGTTATAATCAATAATTTAAATATGCATGAACAGTAATAATAGAAATATTGGATGACATGTTGAATGCACATTACAAGCACACACGCATATCACAATCATGGTATTGGACTAAAGAAATAAAAACAGTTTGTTATTAACCAATTAGTTTAGGTCTTGTTCCCTCACCTTATCTTGTTAATAGATCCTCTTCCAAGCTTTAGAATCACCTTTATAATGTTATTATATTGCTAGAAGACCTAACAAAGTCGATAGAATTTAATTAGAATTAATTTTGAATTTAAAAACCATGCTGTTAACTGACAGTCGGAGGTAGGGTCGGAGTCATGATCGACCCTGGGTGCGACCCTCCCCAAATCTGGACTTCCCGAACACTGAGGGTCGATGCTAGGGTCGGATCTGCCATCGACCCTAGGTACGACCCTCCATGGTTTGAGTCGAAAATATCAGATTTCATTCTCTCTTTCATGGTTGGGTCCTATGGCTTACTTCCACAATCCATTCTATACATGTTCTATGGTTTAGAACTATACTTTATTCACTTACATGGTTTTAATGATCTCCTCTATGGTTTCCATTGAAACGAAACCATGGATGAATGATTTGGGTTTCTTCTAAGTCATAACCTTTTCATAAACCGTTCTAAAGTCTTAAATAAATCATGGGGAATGTATTCATACCTTAGGTTTGCTGAGATTCAGAGTTCCTCTGAATTTCCTCTTCTTCCTTAGCCTTTTCTTCAAGTTTTCCTTCTCTTCTTCTCTTCCTTCTCTTCTCTTTCTCTCAATTCAATTAGGGTTGTAAGAGGAGTGAAAGAGGCTTAGGGACGTCCTATTTATAGGGCAGAACCTCCCAAAATAAGTCCCATTGAGTTTAGGAAAGGTTCCAATCGAAATTAGGAAGGTTTCTCAATTTTCGGTTCGTGCTGTTTTTCCTGAATGCCGAGGGTCGATGGGAGGGTCGAACAACTCATAGACCCGGCGACCCATGGTTGAGGGTCGATGGGAGGGTCAGACCTGCCTGTTAAAACATTCGACCCTACCCTCATTTTGACTGTTTTTCGGTAAATTTTCATATTGGGTCTTGGGTTTCTTCACACACTTGGTCCACTTGGTTCGACCAAGATATGTAGATGGTTCATGACACGAAATGTAAGGTTAGACCGGGTTCCTGGTGTGCGGGTCTTACAGGTATCCTGTCAAGGTACGAGAATTTGAATCAGGTATGTGCATCCTCTATAATCATAAGAGTAACTCAATAATGCACCGCATCCTATATAACCTATCTAGTTATATTGCCACAATAGAATTGATCCTTTTGCTGAAAACGTTTGAGGCTTCAACTTTAGAAAATATTCCTCAACCCTTATTGGATCATTCTGCCATGATGCAGCTATCCCATACATCGGTGGTTGATAAGGGTAACCACCTTGATACACTGCTTGTTGTGCACCAAGCTTCTGCATTGGGGTGTACATTACTGGGACTTACTGTATGGTAGGCACTGTGTTTTAGCTAACAGGTGCTGGAGGTACAGTGTTGTTACCAATTGATACTGTACTTGGTTTGATTTGGAGGTGTTGATGTAGCATTTGCAACTTGGATAGTGATTCACATAGCAACTTGCATAGTAGGTCTCATCTGTTGCTCATGTATTTTGTCTGGCTAAATTTATTACAATCGTGGCCAAGGTACTTGGTAGTCCAGGAAGATTGGTTGGAGTGGCCTGGTTTGTAAGACCCATGTCAATCTAACCCGGTCTTACCACCTTGAACCAGGTTTACCCATCATGGTTGAGTCAAATGGACCAAGGGCGTGAAGGAGATCGAGATCCCAAGTATCAAATCGACCCAAAAACACTTAATTTGAAGGGAGGGTCGCATACCCAGCTAAGCAGGGTCGGACCTCCAAAAGCAGAAAGTCAGACCCTCAATTTTGAAGGGAGGGTCGGACATCTTGAACCCTAGGGTCGACGGGATCATCGACCCTCCAATCGACCCTCGGTTACCGTAAGAAACAGAAATTAGGAAATTTCCTAATTTTCGATTGGGATTCATTCCTAGTCTCAAAGGGACTTATTTTAGGATGTTCCTACTCTATTTAAAGGACGTCCCTAAGCCTCTTTCACTCCTTTTCACAACCCTAATCGAATTGAGAGAAAGAGAAGAGAAGGAAAAGAGGAAGAACAGAAGCAAGGGAGAAATTTAGCCAAAAGAGAAGAGTTGCAGAGAAGGAGTATTCTTCTCAGGTATGGATACTAATTCCATGAGTTTCTACAGACCTTAGGTTAGATATTGATGAGAATGTGATCTCGGAGAAACCCAAACCATCAACCCATGGTTAGGTTTTCATAGGAAACCATGGGGGATTACATGAAAGCTATCTAGGTGGATTATACATGGTTTCAGACCATGGAATGAATGTAGAATAGAATGTAGGAGCAAGCCATAGGATTCCAAGCACGAAGAATGGACTAAAAGAAGGAATTGGACCAAAGTGCACCGAGGGTCGCACCGAGGGTCAATGACCATCCGACCCTAGGTGATACTGACCATCGACCCTCAGTGTTCGGGAAGTTCAGAGTTTGGGGAGGGTCGCACCGAGGGTCGATCATGACTCCGACCCTACCTCCGACCCTCAGTTGATAGAATGGTTTTTAAATTGAGAATTAATTCTAATTAAATTCTATCGACTTTGTTAGGTCTTCTAACAATATAATAACATTATAAAGGTGATTCTAAAGCTTGGAAAAGTATCTATTAGCAAGCTAAGGTGAGGAAACAGAACTCTAAACTAAATGGTTAATAATAAACTATTTTCTACTTCTTGAGTCCAATGCCATGCTTGATTCTATGCGAATATGTTTGTAATGTGCATACAACATGTCATCCAATATTTTTATTATTGTTCATGCATATTTACTTTATTGTTTATAACATGATGATGATGATGATGATGATAGGAATAGGCATGTGATTGTATGTGTGTGGTTGGTGTACTTGATGCGAGCGAGTATCAGGGGAGGTGTAATGGGAACATCAATAAACGTTAACCTTTGGCGGGTCTCAGCACTTTAGCTCTATCTCTAACTCAAGTCTTGTGCATTAGCATCGTCGTATCGTCATTACTTTAGCAGAACTATTATGTCGTAGAGTATCAGGGGAGGTGGTCTCGGTCCTTGTAGTCTTTGACTCTACCGGGGGGCCTTAGCTCTATCTCTATGGACATTCTGAGGTATGCTGGGGTGAGGCCTTGGATACACTGTTTGGCATTAGGATTGGTTAGTTGTGAGCCCAGTTTGCAAGCCCTCTCTAACAGGGGCTTACGTGTTGGTATGGTATTATATAGCAATAAACGTTAACCTTTGTTGTATAATGTCATGATTAGGGTGGATGGGGACGACGATAAACGTTAACCTTCGGACGGACTTCCACAACCTGTGTATAGAGGCGGGGTCAATAAACGTTAACCTTTGACCACCCAACCTTTCTATTGCGCATTGGAAACTATAAACCAGACCAAAGATATGAATTGATTGCATGCATATGTATTGTTGCATTGTTTTGTCTACTCACTGAGCCGTGATGTGTGCTCACCCCTCGACGTCGAATAGTTTTAGTTGATGATGCAGGTTATACAGTTGAAGATTACATGAATGCTCCAGCGTATGGGAACGTGGCGGCGATGGAAGCAGAAGTTGAAGGGGATACGCATGACTCCTTTTGCGAGTTCAACTCATGTGTATTCGATTAGACTTTTTCTTAGGTTTCTTTATTTGAATTTTATAAATACATGTATTTGATAATTATTTATGTCCCAGTTGATATAGAATAATTTGCTATTTAATATTTATATCACATAGACCCTCAGTTCATTTATTATTAAGATTTCCGCTATTGTGTATTTACTCTGATTATGATTACGGATGTGTGTAAGTTTGGATAACGCGGGGATAGCCTACTCGAGATCCTGGTTGAACCGTTGGTTTGCTAGCTGTTCATCACACCATTCTGAACAGTGCGGAATTGGGGTGTGACAACTTGGTATCAGAGCATCTCAATCCTTGTCCGCTAAACTAACATACATTCGAGACAATTGTGAATTGAGATAGGATAAAAGTAAAAACAGTAATATAAACATACTGTAAGCACAAGTGATGATTGAGACCAAATTTAAACAGAGAATAATGCATTTATTAAAGGGGAAACAAGTTACATACACTGAGAGAGAGAAAAAAAATGTATATACACAGCTAAAGCAGAGTACGGTCCACAACCCGGACAGTTACTCTGTAGTACAAGAAAATAAAGAACAATCAAGAAGCTGAAGGTGAAGGAGGAGGCGGGGCCTCACGATCTCTGCCATAATCCTCAGCGTAGACTCTAGTCAACCAGGCCACCTGAGTCTGGGTCGTCTGGAGACTAGCTGCAAGATCGGCTACCCTCCGATCAGTCGCCCGCTGGATTGTTAACAGCTCATCCACTCTCACAAGCTGAGTGTCTAGCAACTCCTCCATCCTCAGATCAGATCTGCACTGAGCCTCCCTAATCTCCTGCAACATCTCCATCATGTCAGAAGGTGGGAGTGAAGGACCAGCCGCATGAGAAGGACCAGCCTCAGGTGCAGGATCCGCCTCAGAAGAAGTACCAACTCCAGCCGCATGTGTAGGGGAAGGCTGTGGAATCGAGTCGACAGCCATATACATACGGTCGTCACCATCGACGGGATCCACACGAGTTCTAGTAGCGGCAGCAACGG
The DNA here is from genome assembly GCA_028583415.1 of Protea cynaroides. Classification (NCBI taxonomy): domain Eukaryota; kingdom Viridiplantae; phylum Streptophyta; class Magnoliopsida; order Proteales; family Proteaceae; genus Protea; species Protea cynaroides. Next base: position 4,509,854 of record CM053267.1, on the reverse strand, counting down.
CCTCGGCGTCAGCCATCTCAATGCGAGTGTGAGGGCGCACCATCTCGTTCCTCTCCTCGTCACTGACTTGGGCATCCCGTATACCCATCTTGCAGATAGCCTCCTAATCTAGAGGCGACGAGAAGGTCTTCTCCTGGATCTTCTCATCTACCAGGTCAACCCCCCGGACGGGTCGGTGGGGACTGTAATCATGCGTCCATAGGGTAGATTACCCCTATGCCGGACAATGTAGCACTAATCATGGTCCGCATGATGATATATGGGAAGGCGGACCGGCTGTGCGGTGCGAGATCTTGTATATCAAAAACCGGGTCAGCCGAGAAACCCTCTCATAGTGCCCACTCTACGGGATCAGATTATGCTGGATAATCTTGTAGAAGACCCGTGGAGCTGGATGCAGGTAACAGGCTCTCATCTGCCACCGATCAGGTCGTAGCAGCTGATTGTTGATCTCTGCCCTCATCTCCATAGAAACAAACTGTGGCTCTCTAGGCGCACAGTACACCATGGGGCCATCATAAGGTATGCCCAACAGATTGGCCAGTTGCCGATAATCAAAAGAAATGTGCACCCCTTTAACGTGAACCGGTGATGCGTAACTCTTGACCATGCTCAACGTCATTGTAATTCCCCACCACCGGAGATTACAATAGAAGCGCACACCAAATCCGGACATGTGCACGCGTCATAGGTGATGACAGGGAGCCACCCCATATCACCAAATGCTCTCTCTACGTTGAACAAGGCTAGCTCAGCCAAGTTCACCATACGACCACCCTCCACTTTCTTACGGGCATAGTCGGAATACTGTGCCTCGGCTTCATTAGAGCGAAAGCGAAGCAGATCACGAACTCGGGGTATCTTGGAACGAGCCATGATACCTGCAGATAAGAAAGAGAAAGGGAGACAAGGGGTTAGTAGGATAAAAATCTGAAAATTTAGTATTTTAACGATGTAAGTTGCCCAAAATGTAAGACCCGTGTCAAACTAACCCGGTCTTACCACCTTGAATCAGGTTTACCCATCATGGTCGAGTCAAGTGGACCAAGGGCGTGATGGAGATCGAGATCCCAGGTATAAAATCGACCCAAAAACACTTAATTTTAGGGGAGGGTCGCATACCCAGGCAAGTAGGGTCGGACCTCCCAAAATAGAATGTCAGACCCTCAGATTTTAAGGGAGGGTCGGACAGCTTAAGACCCTAGGGTCGACGGGATCATCGACCCTCCCATCGACCCTCGGTTTCTGACGAATATAGAAATTAAGAAATTTCTATATTTTTCGATTGGGATTCTTTCCAAATCTCAATGGGACTTATTTAGGATGTTCCTAGTCTATTTAAAGGACGTCCCTAAGCCACTTTCACTCCTTTCACAACCCTAATTGAATTGAGAGAAAGAGAGGAGAAGGAAAAGAGGAAGAAAGGAGACAAGGAGGAAGACTTAGCAAAAAGGAGAAGAGTTACAGAGAAAGATTAATCTTCTCAGGTATGGATACTAATTCTATGAGTTTCTACAGACCTTAGGGTAGTTATTGATGAGAATGTGATCTCGGAGAAACTCAAACCAACCATCCATGGTTAGGTTTTCATGGAAAACCATAGGAGGATGCACGAAAACTATTTAGATGGATTATACATGGTTCTAGACCATGGAATGACTGTTGAATGAATGTAGGAAGCAAGCCATAGGACCTCAAACACGAAGAGTGGATTTAAAAGTGGAAATTAGACCAGAGTGCATCGAGGGTCGAACCGAGGGTCGATAGACCATCTGACCCTAGGTGTTTCTGACCATCGACCCTCAGCATTCGGGAAGTCCAGAAAGAGGGAGGGTCGATAGACCCATCGACCCTAGCATCGACCCTCAGTTGACAGAATGGTTTTAAATTCTGAATTAATTCTAATTAAATTCTATCGACTTTGTTAGGTTTGCTAGCAATATAATAACGTTATAACGGTGATTCTAAAGCTTGGAAAAGTATCTTTTAGCAAGCTAAGGTGAGGAACCTTAACCCCAAACTAAATTGGTTAATAATAAACTGTTTTCTATTTCTTGAGTCCTATGCTATGTTTGATTCTATGCGAATATGTTGTAATGTGCATACAACATGCCATCCAATATTTCTATTACTTGTTCATGCATATTTACTTTATTGTTTATAACATGATGATGATGATGATGATAGGAATAGGCATGTGCTTGTATGTGTGTGGTTGATGTACTTGATGCGAGCGAGTATCAGGGGAGGTGTGATGAGAACGTCAATAAATGTTAACCTTTGAAGGGTCTCAGCACTTTAGCTCTATCTCTAACTCAAGTCTTGTGCATTGACATCGTCGTATCGCCATTACCTTAGCAGAACTATTATGTTGTAGAGTATCAGGGGAGGTGCTCTCGGTCCTTGTAGACTCTGACTCTACCGGGGGCCTTAGCTCTATCTCTATGGGCATTCCGAGGGGATCTTGGGGTGAGGCCTTGGATACACTGTTTGGCATTAGGATTGGTTAGTAGCGAGCCCGGTTTTGCAAGCCCTCGCTAACGGGGGCTTACGTGTTGGTATAGCATTATATAGCAATAAACGTTAACCTTTGTTGTATAATGTTATGGTAGGGTGGATGGGGACGACGATAAACGTTAACCTTCGGGCGGGCTTCCACACCCTGTGTATAGAGGCGGTGTCAATAAACGTTAACCTTTGACCACCCAACCTTTCTATTGCACATTGCAAACTATAAACCAGACCAAAGATATAAATTGATTTTTGCATGCATATGTATTGTTGCATTGTTTTGGCTACTCACTGAGCCGTGTTGTGTGCTCACCCCTCGACGTCGAATATTTTTAGTTGATGATGCAGGTTACACAGTTGAAGATTATATGAACGCGTCTGCGTACGGGAATATAGCAGCAATGGACGCTGGAGCTGAAGATGATACACACGACTCCTCTTGCGAGTGCAACTCGTGTGTATTTGATTAGCTATTTTATAGGTTTCTTTGGATTTATAAAGACTTGTATTTGATATTTACATAAGTATGTCTCAGTTGGAAACAGAATAATTTACTATTTAATTAATGGTATCATCTTAGTTCTCAGTTCATTTATTTATAAATTTTCCGCTATTGTGTATTACTCTGATTATGATTGTGGATGCGTGTAAGTTTGGATAACACGGGGATAGCCTATTTGAGATCCTGGTTGAACCGTTGGTTATTTAACGGTTCATCACACCATTCTGAACAGTGCAGAATTGGGGTGTGACACAAAAGCATCACTTTTCACCCATACACGTGGGCGGAAGGACTTACTTAGGTTCCCACACATCCTACGACACTCACACAGTAGGAAAAGGAAACCCACGAAGACCAATTTGAAGAAATTTCAAGAAATCAAAAATTTTGACAAATTAGGGCAAACGAACAAAAATTCAAGTTTCTCAGTAACCAACCGATGAAATTCAAAATTTTTTGAGGGCTTTCGTTCCTCGAGATACCAATAACAAAAGCCCCCCAATAAAAATCGAATTGTTACGGTTGGAAAAAGTTTAATTTGAAAAATACAAGTTAAATAGACAAAAACCTAGAAAAGAAAACCTAAAAACAGGTAAAAATGGGAGAATATACCTGTATGGATGACGTGGACGTTGAAACCCAAACTCAAACCGATCCAAAAACAATGGAGTGGCACTGTAGCAACTCAGAGGGGAGAGACGAGTTGAAACGTGAGGGAAATAATAAGAAATGACCCAAAATCTGATCTTAAAAATCTGATTTTTAGTCTGAGGGTTGGACAATTCAACTAGAACAATCGACCCTCGAATCGACCCTCCTATCGACCCTCGGCTCTCGGGAATCTGATAGAAAACCAAGGGTCTGAACTGAGGGTCGGACACCTATCGACCCTCACATCGACCCTCAGCTCTCGGGAAGAACAGGTCATTCCCAGGGTCGGACATACCATCGACCCTCACCATCGACCCTGCATAGAAAAGACAGTATTTTTCTTTAAAAATGAGCTAGAATTGGAATTTTATATCGGTTAACGTGCCTACATGAAATATAAATGACTTCTCACCTATTTTGATAATTTTCAGGCACCACCAATCACAGAAGGAATTATGTCTGGACGTAGGGTAACCCGACAGAACCGAAATGTAGTTCCACCACCACCACCCGTGGAGGAGACCAGTCAGGAAAATAATTATGCACCAGGTAATCCAGAACAGGCAAACCCTACAAATTTGCCACCTCCACCACCAGAGCTAACAACCGTGGTGATGAATCGGCTCGGCGACTGCAACAGATGCAACACGCACAGGCTCGGATGCAAATTGCGATGGGTGTTATGTTCCAAGCCACTCAAGCTGCACCTATGCGAGCCGGGACAAGCAAGTGCAGCACCGGTGGGTAACCACCCAAAGCACCTCGGACACCTCAACAACCCGCACGCAGATTCAAAGACAGCTCCGAAGTAGCTCAGGTTAATTACCAGTATCCACCCCATATGTTTGGGGCATATCCCCAAAATCAGTTGGATCACTTTCGATTGGTGGAGAGATTTTTGAAGATGAAGCCTAAGGAATTTAATGGCAAGCCGTCTGATCTATTATGGCCAGCACACTGGATAGACGAGATGGAGAGAAATTTCCTCATGATGACTATCACAGAGGAAGAAAAAGTATTATGTGCCACCTTCATGCTCAAAGGCGATGCACATCACTTGTGGAAGTCTACCCGGGACTATCTATTGACCAAGCAAGCCCAACTGACTTGGACTGTTTATAGAGAATCTTTCTTCGAGAAATATTTTCCACGAAGCTTCAGAGATTCTATGGAGAAGGAGTTTCTGAGTCTATATCAGGGGCAGATGTCAGTGGATGCGTACCAACAGCGTTATGAAGAGCTGTTTTTCTTCGCACCACTGAGTATGCAAGAAGAAGAAACCAAAACCCGTAGGTTCATCACGGGACTGAGAGGAAACATCAGAGAGCATGTTCTGGGCTTAGAAAAGAAGATTTATAATGAAGCTGTTCAAATAGCTCGAGTCATTGAATCGAGCCAGAAGGAGAGTTATTTCACACAGAACCGGGGTATCAAAAGGCCAGCTGGGAATTCTTATAACGGAGGCAATAACAAGACATATAAGCCTTTCCGACCTCAGAATTTTAATGCTGCAACCAAGACTACTCCAGGGACTCAACCTCAGCCAAAGCCAAATTCTGAAAGTCCGAAGTGTTATAACTGCAATCAACCAGGACATATGGAAAGGGAGTGCCCTAAGCCTAATAAACAATTCCATCAGGGACAGGTATATGCTGTTACATCCGAGGATGTGGCCACATCACCCAATGTGGTCACAAGTATGACTGAAACTTTTGAAGTTGTAATTACATTGTGTGAGCATGTAGACTAAGTTAAAATAAATCACAGGTATCGTACCTATAAATGGCGCACCCGCCAGAGTACTCTTTGATTCAGGAGCTACTCATTCATTTATATCTGTGTCATTCGGAAAGAAGATAAACTTACCCATCAAAACATTAGATTACAAATTACTTGTACGGTCACCGATGGGGTTAGAAGTGGAATTAGAGAAAGGATATGGACCATGTCCAGTCCGCATTGGTAAGAAGACCTTAGATGCAACCTTGATCCAACTTGAGATGGCAGACTTTGACGTCATCTTGGGAATGTACTGGTTAGCTCGGCATTCTGCGAACCTATTATGCGCCGAAAAGAAGCTAACATTTAAAGACCAAGCAGGAGCAGAATTTAGTTTTACGGGAACCAAACTTCCCCGTAGATGCAAGCTCATACTCTCAGCACTAAAGGCTAAGAGATGCCTTGAGAAAGGGGCAGTCGGGTATCTAGTATCCATGGTCGACCTAACCAAGGAAGCACCACAAAAGGAAGATATTGAAGTCGTGCGGGACTATCCCGACGTATTTTCAAAGGAACTATCAGGATTACCACCCGACCGAGCCACAGAGTTTGTGATAGATCTTGCACCTGGAGCCGCACCCGTATCAAAAGCACCTTATAGAATGGCTCCTACGGAACTGAAGGAACTGAAGGTGCAACTACAAGAACTACTGGACAAGGGTTATATTCGACCCAGTATATCACCATGGAGAGCGCCGGTGTTATTCGTGAAGAAGAAGGAAGGTAGTGTTCGATTATGCATTGACTATCGGGAGTTGAATAAACTGACAATCAAGAATCGATACCCACTACCACGGATCGATGACTTGTTCGATCAGTTGCAAGGAGCAAAGGTATTTTCTAAGATCGATCTTCGATCGGGCTATCATCAATTGAAGATTAAAGAGGGCGATATTCCTAAGACAGCTTTCAGGACCAGATACGGACATTATGAGTTCTTGGTCATGTCTTTTGGATTAACGAACGCACCAGCAACTTTCATGGAACTTATGAACCAGGTTTTCCACGATATGTTGGATACGTCGGTTATAGTATTTATTAATGATATATTGGTATACTTCAAGGATGAAGAAACTCATATCAAGAACCTAAATGCTGCCCTACGGCGTTTAAGGAAAGAGAATCTATATGCCAAATTTTCAAAGTGTGAGTTTTGGCTAAGTGAAGTCGCCTTCTTATGCCATGTAGTATCCGTGGAAGGAATCAAAGTGGACCCCAGCAAGATCGAGGCTATTGTAAAGTGGGAAGCACCAAAGAGCGTTTCAGAAATTAGAAGTTTTTTGGGTCTCGCTGGTTATTATCGGAGATTCGTGGAAGAATATTCCCGGATTGCCGTACCTCTCACAAGTTTGACTAAGAAAGGTTAAAAGTTTGTATGGACTGATAAATGTGAGAAGAGTTTCCAAACGCTGAAGACCAGATTGATATCCGCTCCGATTTTGACTATTCCCATTCCAGGACAGACATTTACTTGATGCACTGATGCATCAGGACTGGGACTGGGATTTGTGCTTATGCAAGGAGAACAAGTGATTGCTTATGCTTCAAGACAGTTAAAGGTACATGAGAAAAATTATCCCACTCATGATCTGGAGCTAGCAGCAGTAGTACATGCTGTCAAGATATGGAGACATAATCTCTACGGAGAGAAATTCTAGATTAAGTCAGACCATAAAAGTCTTACTTATCTATTTAATCAGAAGGAACTGAAATAAGACAAAGAAGATTGCTGGAACTATTGAAAGACTATGATTGTGATATCCAGTATCATCCGGGAAAAGCGAACGTAGTAGCGGATGCGTTAAGCCGAAAAGCAATGATAAAATTGCAAGGAGAGGTTAGCACAACTGCAGCAATGTGTACTATCGGAATGGTATTCAATCACGGCAATGAGCAATATGTGATAGACGCAACAGATGAGTCAGCCAACCAAGGGTTCATTCATCGATTTTCAAATATGTTCGCCGCATTGAAGATTATACCGGATATAATGGATGAAGTGAAGACAGCTATCAAATCAGATCCTTATTTGAGAACAGTACAAGAAGATATCGAGAAAGGTAGGACTAAACCTGAGTTCACCTTGGACGAAGAGAAAGTACTGAAATACAAAGGAAGAATATGTGTACCTGAAATAGAAAGTATGGACATTAGACACCGACTGATGAAAGAAGCCCATACCACCATCTATTCGATACATCCTGAAAGTACAAAAATGTATCATGATCTAAAGGAACTATATTGGTGGAGGGGAATGAAAGCAGATGTAGCCAAGTTCGTGTCTTAATGCCTCAATTGTCAGAAAGTAAAGGCTGAATGACAAAGACCTGCAGGACTGTTACAGCCATTACCGGAACCAGCATAGAAATGGGACTGCATTACAATGGACTTCGTCACGGGACTACCACTAACTCCTCGAGTAGTTGACACAGTTTGGGTGATTGTGGACCGTCTGACTAAAATAGCTCGCTTCATACCAATACGACCTCAGTATACACTGGAGAGGTTAGCAAAGCTGTATGTGGATAATATTATTCGATTACATGGTGTTCCAGAAAGCATTGTGTCTGATAGAGATCCACGATTTACTTCTAAGTTTTGGGAGGGATTGCAAAAGGCTATGGGTACAACATTGAAGTTCAGTACTGCATTCCACCTACAGACAGACGGATAGTCAGAGCATACAATTCAGATTCTAGAAGCTATGCTACGAGCATGTGTAATTGATTTCAAAGGATCATGGATAAAAAGTTACCATTGATCGAGTTCGCTTATAACAATAGCTATCAGGCTACTATACAGATGTCACCTTATGAAGCACTATATGGCAGGAAGTGTCGAACTCCTTTGTTTTGGAATGAAGTTGGAGAACGTAGTATTGTTGGGACAGAATTTGTTGAAGAGACTTGTCGAGTGGTCGACATTATCAAGGAAAGAGTGAGAACGGCTCAGAATCGTCAGAAGCAATATGCAGATACTTGACACAGAGATCTGGAGTTCGCTGTAGGTGATAAAGTATTTTTGAAGGTATGGCCTATGCGAAGATTGAAAAGGTTCGGACAGAAAGGGAAACTAAGTCCAAGATATGTCAGGCCGTACGAAATTCTAGCTAAGCATGGTAAAGTGGCTTATCAGTTTGCACTACCACCATCTATGTCAAGTGTGCATGACGTATTTCATATTTCTCTATTGAATAAGTATGTCAAGGATCCAACGCACGTGTTGACAGTAGATTTACCAGATTTGACTGATGATTTGACATTTGAAGTAACACCAACTAAAATTACCAGCTGAAAGGTTCAATGATTACGCAACCGAGATATCTATTATGTTAAGGTCACTTGGAAAAGTAGAGACATGGAAGAAATTACATGGGAAGAAGAAAATGCTATGCGGAAGCAATACCCTCACTTATTTGATTCAGAAGGTACATATAATTTCGAGGACGAAATTTTTATAAGTAGGGGGGAGTTGTAAGACCCGTGTCAATCTAACCCGGTCTTACCACCTTGAACCAGGTTTACCCATCATGGTTGAGTCAAATGGACCAAGGGCGTGAAGGAGATCGAGATCCCAGGTATCAAATCGACCCAAAAATACCTAATTTGAAGGGAGGGTCGCATACCCAGCTAAGCAGGGTCGGACCTCCCAAAGAAGAAAGTCAGACCCTCAATTTCGAAGGGAGGGTCGGACATCTTGAACCCTAGGGTCGACGGGATCATCGACACTCCCATCGACCCTCGGTTACCGTAAGAAACAGAAATTAAGAAATTTCCTAATTTTCGATTGGGATTCTTTCCTAGTCTCAAAGGGACTTATTTTAGGATGTTCCTACTCTATTTAAAGGACGTCCCTAAGCCTCTTTCACTCCTTTTCACAACCCTAATCGAATTGAGAGAAAGAGAAGAGAAGGAAAAGAGGAAGAACAGAAGCAAGGGAGAAATTTAGCCAAAAGAGAAGAGTTGCAGAGAAGGAGTATTCTTCTTAGGTATGGATACTAATTCCATGAGTTTCTACAGACCTTAGGTTAGATATTGATGAGAATGTGATCTTGGAGAAACCCAAACCATCAACCCATGGTTAGGTTTTCATAGGAAACCATGGGGGATTACATGAAAGCTATCTAGGTGGATTATACATGGTTTCAGATCATGGAATGAATGTAAAATAGAATGTAGGAGCAAGCCATAGGATTCCAAGCACGAAGAATGGACTAAAAGAGGGAATTGGACCAAAGTGCACCGAGGGTCGCACCGAGGGTCGATGACCATCCGACCCTAGGTGATACTGACCATTGACCCTCAATGTTCAGGAAGTTTAGAGTTTGGGGAAAGTCGCACCGAGGGTCGATCATGACTCCGACCCTACCTCCGACCCTCAGTTGATAGAATGGTTTTTAAATTGAAAATTAATTCTAATTAAATTCTATAGACTTTGTTAGGTCTTCTAGCAATATAATAACATTATAAAGGTGATTCTAAAGCTTGGAAAAGTATCTATTAGCAAGCTAAGGTGAGGAAACATAACTCTAAACTAATTGGTTAATAATAAACTGTTTTCTATTTCTTGAGTTCAATGCCATGCTTGATTCTATGCGAATATGTTTGTAATGTGCATACAAAATGTCATCCAATATTTCTATTATTGTTCATGCATATTTACTTTATTGTTTATAACATGATGATGATGATGATGATAGGAGTAAGCATGTGATTGTATGTGTGTGGTTGGTGTACTTGATGCGAGCGAGTATCAGGGGAGGTGTGATGGGAACGTCAATAAACGTTAACCTTTGGCGGGTCTCAGCACTTTAGCTCTATCTCTAACTCAAGTCTTGTGCATTAGCATCGTCGTATCGTCATTACTTTAGTAGAACTATTATGTCGTAGAGTATCAGGGGAGGTGGTCTCGATCCTTGTAGTCTTTGACTCTACCGGGGGGCCTTAGCTCTATCTCTATGGACATTCTGAGGGATGCTGGGGTGAGGCCTTGGATACACTATTTGGCATTAGGATTGGTTAGTTGCGAGCCGAGTTTGCAAGCCCTCGCTAATAGGGGCTTACGTGTTGGTATGGTATTATATAGCAATAAACCTTAACCTTTGTTGTATATTGTCATGATTAGGGTGGATGGGGACGACGATAAACGTTAACCTTCGGGTGGACTTCCACACCCTGTGTATAGAGGCGGGGTCAATAGACGTTAACCTTTGACCACCCAACCTTTCTATTCCGCATTTCAAACTATAAACCAGACCAAAGATATGAATTGATTGCATGTATATGTATTGTTGCATTGTTTTGTCTACTCACTGAGCCGTGATGTGTGCTCACCCCTCGACGTCGAATATTTTTAGTTGATGATGCAGGTTATACAGTTGAAGATTACATGAATGCTCCAGCGTATGGGAACGTGGCGGCGATCGAAGCAGAAGTTGAAGGGGATACGCATGACTCCTCTTGCGAGTGCAACTCATGTGTATTTGATTAGACTTTTTCTTAGGTTTCTTTATTTGAATTTAATAAAGACATGTATTTCATAATTATTTATGTCCCAGTTGATACAGAATAATTTTTTATTTAATATTTATATCACATAGACCCTTAGTTCATTTATTATTAAGATTTCTGCTATTGTGTATTTACTCTGATTATGATTACGGATGTGTGTAAGTTTAGATAACGCGGGGATAGCCTACTCAAGATTCTGGTTGAACTGTTGGTTTGCTAGCGGTTCATCACACCATTCTGAACAGTACGGAATTGGGGTGTGACTTGGTTGTTCACCTCCTTTGATTTGCTCCAATCTGATTATCATTATTTACCATCTGCTCAGATGAGTTTTCACTACCCGTTCTCAACCCAGATGGTGGTGGGGTCAAGTTGCAACCTCTTCTTAATGCTCAGCGGGTAATGTATCAACTTGTGGTGGATCTCACTCTAAGTCTCCACGACGTCACCTAGGAGTATAGCTTTATCTTCTTTTATAGTTACTCTTATTTTTGGTGTATGACCATTGTTGTCACACCCCAATTCCGCACCATTCGAAACGGTGTGATGAACCGTCAACAAACCAACGGTTCAACCAGGATCTCAAAATAGGCTATCCCACATATGATAAATCAAAACACATTCCACATTAATCAGAGGTAATAAAATAAATAGCGGAAGTCTTACAGATAATGAACTAAGGTCTAAACATGATAAATAATTAATATTCCATTTATTTCCAAGTAACCAAAATATAACTTAATAATATTACAATATCCAAATAGGAAAACTAAACACTAAACGTATTCATCGCTGAAACACTCGCTTAACGAACCATGTTCGTCCTCCACAGCTTTCTCATTCGTAGCCTCCACCCGTTCGTATGTTGGCTTGTAGACATAGTCTTCAATCATAGTACCTGCAATATCATAAACTAAAAAGATTTGCGCGCGCGAGGGTCAGCTCCACAACTTGAGCTCAGTGAGTAGCCAAAACAATGCAACAATACATATGCATGCAAAAAGTCAATTTATATCTTTGGTCTTGGTTTATAGTTTGCAATGTGCAATAAAAAGGTTGGGTGGTCAAAGGTTAACGTTTATTGACACCGCCTCTATACACAGGGTGTGGAAGCCCGCCCGAAGGTTAATGTTTATCGTCGTCCCCATCCACCCTACCATAACATTATACAACAAAGGTTAACGTTTATTGCTATATAATGCTATACCAACACGTAAGCCCCCGTTAGCGGGGGGGCTTGCAACCTGGGCTCATTGCTAACCAATCCTAATGCCAAACGGTGTATCCAAGGCCTCACCCCAGCATCCCTCGGAACATCCATAGAGATAGAGCTAAGGCCCCCGGTAGAGTCGAGACTACAAGGACCGAGACCACCTCCCGATACTCTACGACATAATAGTTCCCCGCTTAAGGTAATGGCGATACGACGATGTCAATCCACAAGACTTGAGTTAGAGATAGAGCTAAAGTGCCGACACCCGCCAAAGGTTAACGTTTATTGACGTTCTCATCACACCTCCCCTGATACTCGCTCGCATCAAGTACATCAACCACACACATTCAAGCACATGCCTATTCCTATCATCATCATCATCATCATGTTATAAACAATAAAGTAAATATGCATGAACAAGTAATAGAAATATTGGATGGCATGCTGTATGCACATTACAAACATATTCGCATAGAATCAAACATGGCATAGGACTCAAGAAATAGAAAACAGTTTATTATTAACCAATTTAGTTTGGGGTTAAGGTTCCTCACCTTAGCTTGCTAATAGATACTTTTCCAAGCTTTAGAATCACCTTTATAATGTTATTATATTGCTAGAAGACCTAACAAAGCCGATAAAATTTAATTAAAATTTATTCAGAATTTAAAAACCATTCTGTTAACTGAGGGTCGGAGGTAAGGTCGATGCTAGGGTCGATGGGTCTATCGACCCTCCCTCCATTCTGAACTTCCCGAACACTGAGGGTCGATGCTAGGGTCGGATCTACCATCGACCCTAGGTGCGACCCTCCATGGTTTGAGTCGAAAATATCAGATTTCGTTCTCTCTTTCGTGGTTAGGTCCTATGGCTTACTTCCACAATCCATTCTATACATGTTCTATGGTTTAGAACTATACTTTATTCACCTACATGCTTTTAATGATCTCCTCCATGGTTTTCCATGAAAACGAAACCAGGATGGATGATTTGGGTTTCTTCTAAGTCATATCATCTTCATAAACGATTCTACAGTCTTAAATAAATCATGGGGAATGTATCCATACCTTAGGTTTGGTGAGATTCAGAGTTCCTCTGAATTTCCTCTTCTTCCTTAGCCTTTTCTTCAAGTTTTCCTTATCTTCTTCTCTTCCTTCTCTTCTCTTTCTCTCAATCCAATTAGGGTTGTAAAAGGGATTGAAAGAGGCTAAGGGACGTCCTATTTATAGAGTAAAACCTCCCAAAATAAGTCCCATTGAGTTTAGGAAAGGTTCCAATCGAAATTAGGAAGGTTTCTCAATTTTCGGTTCGTGCTATTTTTCCCGAATGTCGAGGGTCGATGGTGAGGGTCGATGGGAGGGTCGGACCTGTCTGTTAAAACCTGCGACCCTACCCTCATTTTGACTGTTTTTGGGTAAATTTTCATATTGGGTCTTGGGTTTCTTCACACACTAGGTCCACTTGGCTCGACCATGATATGTAGACGGGTCCCGACATGAAATGTAAGGTTAGGCCGGGTTCGTGGCGTGCGGGTCTTACAACTGTTCACCTATCTCTATTGGATTTAGCCTGAGATCTTTCCCTTTACCTTTGCAGGGATTTTTGCATTACTAGCCATTTTTCTTCTTCTTCTGTCATACATCAAGTTTCACATCTTGTGAGTACCAACTCGGTATTCTAATTTCTCTGCTTTAGAGATGCTTCCTTCTTGTTACTGTATTATACCCTTTGTTTACTCAAACAACTATCCGACTTGTAGACCGTACCATAAGTTATTTAATTATCGAGATACAGTTAGATTTTATTTTTCTGTTTGTGTATACATATGGTTTCACCTTTTATATGTACATTGTTGTCTTGTTTAAGTTCTATCTCAACCAATACAGGTTCTTATGATGTGTTTGTATTAAATCTTTTAATTTATCCTAACTCAGTTCATGGACTCTAGTGGAAGTATTCAAGTTTAATGGGCAGGGCCTAAGAGCTCTGATACCAAGTCGTCACACCCCAATTCTGCATTATTCAAAATGGTGTGATAAACCGTCAATAAACCAACGGTTCAACCAGGATCTTAAATAGGCTGTGTCTGTTTGCTTAAACCATATACATCCACAACAAAAATTAGAATAAATATACGATAGTGGAAGTCTTTAGACTAATGAACTGAGAGTCTAACAATGATAAAATAAATAAATTATCCAAATTATCTTCCATTGACTAAGACATAAAATAAAATAAAATAATCAATTATATATTCTGTCAAATTCAAATACATAATTTTAATCGAAGACACATGAGTTGCACTCGCATGACAAATCATGCGACTCCATCATAACTTCTGCATCCATCGTCGCAGCATGTCTGTACATAGTAGCATTTATATGGTCTTCCAAAATAGTACTTGCATCATTAACTAAAAATATTCGACGTCGAAAGGGTGAGTACACATCACGGCTTAGTGAGAAAAAAAAAAAAACAATGCAACAAACATATGCATGCATTCAATTCATATCTTTGGTCTGGTTCATAAGTTTGCAATGTGCAATAGAAAAGATAGGTGGCCGCCACACCTCTATACACGAATGTGTAGAACAGCCCAATGGATCAAACACCATTGCCACCCCCACATGCACCCACCATCGAATAGGGATAGAGCAAAAGTGCTTAGGACCGCACCGCATCGCACTACCCTTACTGCCCTACCCATACCAATACGTAAGCCCTTGCTGGCGAGGGCTTGCAAACTGGGCTCGCAACTAATCAATCCTAATGTCAAACAGTGTATCCAAGGCCTCACTCCAGCATGCCTCAATATGTCCATAGAGATAGAGCTAAGTTCCCCCGACAGAGTCAGAGACTATACGGTCCGAGACCACCTCCCTTGATGCCCTATGGCGTCATAGTTCTGTTAAGGTAATGGTGATACGACGATGTTAGTGGACCAGACTTGAGTAGAGATAGAGCTAGAGTCTGGTGACCAGGACGAACCATAGTATCACATCCTCTACCTGATGCACCACTAGCATCAAGCACACTAACCACACACATACATTCACATGCCTATTCCTAGCATCATCATCAACATCATATTATAAATAAACAGAAATTAAATATGCATGAACAATAATAATAGGAATATTGGATGACATGTAATATGCACATTACAATCATACAAACATAGAATCATTCTTGGTATTGGACTCATTAAACGAAAACAGTTTATTATTAGCCAATTAGTTTAGGTCTTGTTCCCTCACCTTTGATTGCTAGTAGATCCTTGTTCAAGCTTTATAATTCACTTTTAAACCACTAGAAAGACCTAACAAGTCGATTGATTTTAATTAGAATTAATTCCAATATGTTTAAACTAACTGAAACTGTAGGGTCGTAGGTGGGGTAGCACCTGGGGAAGCAGTTTTTGCGACCACAGGGGTAGGGTCGCAGGGTAGGGTAGCACCTAGGGTAGCAGTTTCTGTGACCCCAAGGTGTAGGGTCGCAGGTGGGGTCGCATACCATTCGACCCTACGTGCGACCACACCCTCCCTAGGACTTCCCGAGGGCATGTGGTTGATCATGTGGTCTCGTAGGGTCGGATATCATTCGACCCTACGTGCGACCACACGTGTTCTGTGTCGACCTTTCATTCTAAAGTCCATTCCTTCATGTTTGAATCCTTTGGCTTACTATCATGGTCCATCATATGATTGTTCTATGACTCATAACTACAATTTATACACCATTCATTGTCCATAACAATAGCTTCCTTGGAATATCTCGAAATTTATCCATGGATGGATGAGTTGGGTTTCTCCTAATCCTATGTTCTTCATAAACTATTCTAGGCTCCAAATTCATGTAGGGATTTAGGTTCATACCTTGTATTTACAGAGATTTAGAGGTTTCTATAAACTTCTTCTTCCTTAGTCTTCTTCTTCAAGTTTCATTATCTTCTCTTTCTCTCACTTTCAATTAGCGTTCTAAAGGAGTGAAAAAGCTTAAGGGACGTCCTATTTATAGAGGAAAATCCTCCATAATAAGTCCCAATGAGTTTAGAAAAGACCCCTTTGAATTAGGAAGGTTTCCTAATTTTCAGTTTCTGACTGTTATCGTAGGGTCGGATGTAAGGTCGCATAATCCGTCGACCCTACGTTTTTTTAGTCATGCGACCCCAGGACCAAAAAGTCATGGGTTGGACTCTTTTGAGGTAGGGTCAGTCACTCCTATTTAGGCATGCGACCACACACTCATATTTGACAGTTTTTGAGTTAAATTTCATACTTGGTCTTGTGGTTTCTTCACGCACTTGGTCCACTTGGCTCGACCATGATATGGGGACCTAGTACAAGGTGGTAAGACCGGTTAGTTCGATACAAGTTTTATTGGTGAGGCCTTGGATACACTGTTTGGCATTAGGATTGGTTAGTTTCTAGCCCAGTTTGCAAGCCCTCGCCAATAGGGGCTTACGTATTGGTATGGGTAGGGCATCAGGGGAAGTATTGGTGGTGTTTGATATAGACACTTTAGCTCTATCTCTATTCCATGGTGGGTGCATATGGGATGGAAATGGTGTTTGATCCATTGAGTGGATTCACATACTCGTATATAGAGGTACAGGGGCTTCCAAACCTTTCTATAGCACATTGCAAACTCAAAAATCAGATCAAAGATATGAATTGAATGCTTGCATATTGTAAGCACCCCATTTTTTCCACCCTCGGCATAAATGAACCAATATGGTAGGTTTCTGACCTTTAACCCAAAGATTTGTGATTTTTCACTGATCCCCACAGTAGAGTCATGGGCTATTATCTGCATAGATGCATAGGTCATAGAATTATCTTCGAAACGAGACCAGAATTGCTCAATTCCGATATCAAATGAGGAAGATATGACCATTTTAGTCAAATGATACATATAAGGGAGGTTTCTGAAATTATTATAAATAATCCCAGGGGCCTTCATGCAAATTATCCTAAGTCGGATCGTTTGAATTTCAAATCATCATATCTTGATCATCCGACATCGGATTCAGATGATTCCAAGACCATTATTCTTCATTCATGATGTTCTACAAAGTGGACGTAAAAAATCCCGGGTAGAAGTCACTAGTGGGTCCCATGCAAACTTGCATGCAAAATGATCGTTAGAACTTCAAAGCTTCATATCTTTCCCGTTCTACATCGGATTCAGAATATCCCAAGACCATTATTCTTCATTCATGATGTTCTACAAAGTGGACGTAAAAAATCCCGAGTAAAAGTCACCAGTGGGTCCCATGCAAACTTGCATGCAAAATGATCGTTAGAACTTCAAAGCTTCATATCTTTCCCGTTCTACATCAGATTCAGATGATCCAAGACCATTATTCTTCATTCATAATGTTCTACAAAGTGGACGTAAAAAATCCTGGTAAAAGCCTCTGAAGGATCCCATGCAGAATGGTCAGCCAAATTATCGATAATTGGTCCGCTTAAACTTCAAAAATTCATAAGTTGACCATTTTACTTCCAAATGAGGTGATTCAAGTTCCTATATTCCTCATTTTTAATGATATACAAAATGAACGCAAAAAATTTGAAATAGAGGCCATCAAAAATTTCCATGCGGGATGACAACGGAAATGACCCGTGAAATGACAAGGAGAGAAAACCCAGTTAATTCCAATCAGTCCAGTCAACTCAGCTCAACTCAAGCTAGTCTTGACCGAACCCAGTCAATCCTTGTCAATCCAGACCAATCCATGGTGGCTCATACGCATATATTTCTTTTATATAATATTATATAATGTATAATATATTATAATATATCATATAATATTACATATGTCTTATATGTATATTATATTATATATATTAATATATTAATATATTATATAATTATATATATTTTTTATATATAGAAAACAAAGGATCCCAAAGAGAGAGGACCAAAAAAAAGGGGGGAAAAAGGAAAGAAATAAAGAGAAGAAGATCGGGGGAAGAGGAGAAATAAAAAAAAAAAGAGGGAGAGCGGACCCGAGGAGAATCCGAAGGGGGGAGAGAGAGAGAGAGAGAGAGAGAGAGAGAGAGAGAGGTGGAAAAAAATAGAAAAAGGAAGATTGAGAAGAGGAATCGAGAAAGATTGAGAGAGAGGGAGAGGAAGAATAACAAAAAGGAAAAAAAACAGAAAAAGGAAGATCAAGAGGGGGAATCGAGAAAAAGATTGAGAGAGAGGGAAAGGAAGAATAAAAAAAAGGAAAAAAAAACAGAAAAAGTGGGGAGAAGAGATACAAAGAGAGAGAAGGAGAGATGGCAGGATGGGGAGGGAGATAAAAAAAAGAAAATAATAAAAAATGAGAGAGAGAGCGGTGGAGAGGAGGAAAAGAACCGAGAAGATGGAGAAAAGGAGGAGAAGATGGAGAAGAGGAGAAGATCGAGAAAGGAGGAGATTCGAGAGAAGGATAGAGCAACTTGGTTTCACCGATTAAATTCTGGAATTCAAATCAGATCTATGATCCTAGAGAACATGTTTGTTCCTTTACTCCGAAATGACAAAATATTGATACTGGAGGCTAACAATATGTTGATAGACTCTATGTAATGTGTGTTATTGCTATTCTTCAGGTAGTTCTTAACCTTTGATTTATTTGCTTGGCTATAAATCTAATACCTGATTGGGATATGATATGGATTTGATTTGCTTCATCAATTGATTCTTTTGCTATTGATTCCATTGACTGAGTGATATGTTTTGCTGCTATAACAATACTCCAATTTTCTCTTGAAACTTTTATTCCAATTTAAAGCTGAAATTTGGATTTTGGTATGTTGAATAGTTTCATATCATCCTTTTTAAAACGGGTTCTATCTCATGCTATAAGGCAAATTTGATTTGATTTATCTCTCAAGAGCTCAATCCAATTTTGTGGCATCTAATTTCTGGTTCATTGCAAAGAGGTTTGATTAGTGCCTAAATCTGCTCTCATTATTTAGTTAAATATTGCTTGGTTTATGAAAAAAAAAAAAAAAAAATTTGATCCTTTCACGTGTGCCACACTTGAGTCATTGTTTCAACATGATGTGAAATTTAATGAAATTGATTCCATATGCTTCGAAATTGATCCGATGTTTGAAATTTAATGTGGTTGATCCAACCACATGATCTGAATTTCTATGAAATTGATCCGACCATGATCTGAAATTAATATGAATAACTTGTCCATATGGCTTGAGATTTAATGTGATGAAAAATGCCATGATCTGAATTTAATGAGATCGATTCGACACTGGCTGAATTCAATGAGGTTGATTCGACTATGATTGAAATTTTAGTGTGACTGATGGATTCATATGTTTGAAATTTTGATGAGATCGATTATGACCATTAATCTTGAAATTTTGATGTGATTAAAATTGAGCCATTAATCTTGGAATTTTGATGTAATTAAGATTTGGCTGTTCGATCTTGGAATTTGATGTGATTAAATTTGATCCATTGATCATAATTTACTTTGATGTGGAATGTGATGATTAAATATGGGCCATTGGAGGTTAATCTTGATTTTGAACAATTGGATTATCATGATAATTGATTTAGAGTGATCTAGACCATTAGATTATCTTTGGGAGTGATTGAAATGAATCTGAACGGTTAAATTACCATCAATAGTGATTTATACTGTTGAATTTTTCATGCTCACTGCCATATCTGGATGATCATCGTCATGTTTGGATGCTTGTTGCCATATTTGTCTGCTACACTTGCTCACATGCTATATTAAATGCTTATTGTCACAATTAGGGTAGAAAACCCTAAAAAATAGAAATAAAATAACAATTAGGGTAGAAAACCCTAAAATGGAAAGAAAGTAACAGTTAGGGTAGAAAACCCTAAAAAATGTAAATAAAATAATAATTAGGGTAGAAAACCCTAAAATGGAAAGAAAGTAACAATTAGGGTAGAAAACCCTAAGATGGAGAGAAAATAATAATTAGGGTAGAAAACCCTAAAATGGAAAGAAAGTAACAGTTAGGGTAGAAAACCCTAAAAAATGGAAATAAAATAATAATTAGGGTAGAAAACCCTAAAATGGAAATAATGCAGTAATTAGGGTAGAAAACCCTAAAATGAAAAGAAAATAAAAATTAGGGTAGAAAATAGCATACTAGATCATGCCATGTAGGCTCTTGCCTTATTTGCAATACATGCCATATTTGAAAGATTTTAAACAATCTTACTATATGTGAATTTTTTGTCATAAATGTTTTATGTGCCATATTTAGATAGAATATTCTATTTTTTGGTAATAACTTATTTTATGCAACACCCTAGTTAAACTGCCATATATGCACACTTCTAGAAGACAATGTAGGTGTGGGGACGTGCATTTAGGCACCCACATTCTTGGGAAGGGCATAATGGGAATGATAAAATCTTAATAAAGAAAGAGAATGCCTTGCCAATCTTTTCAAAATTAGAATTCAGGATAAAAAGGGTGATTTAGGACGATTTTGCCCCTTGGCAAACCCTAAACCTAGAATAGGTTCTAAACCCGAAACCTAGAATAGGTTCTCAATCCCAAACCTAGAATAGGTTCTCAATCATTAACCTAGAAAAGGTTATCCAGCCCGAACTACATGGATTCTAATTCCTAGGGCAAACCCTAGGATACGTAGGCTATATGGGAGAAACCCAATTTCGGATCCACACCTTAGTCCACTTGGACTACCCATGGATCCACTAGGATACCCATCCTTTTCAACCCAATCCCGAACTACGCAGATTCTGATTCCTAGGGCAAACCCTAGGATACGTAGGCTATTTGGGAGAATCCCAAATTCGGATCCACGCCTTAGTCCACTTGTACTATCCATAGATCCACAAGGATATTTATCCAAACCTTAGTCCACTCGGACTATCCATAGATCCACTAGGATATCTCACATATTTTAACCCAAATAGGGTCATCCAAACCTTAGTCCACTTGGACTATCCGTAGATCCACTAGGATACTTACCCATATTTTGACCCAAATAGGGTTACCCAGAGTCCTGAACTATGCGGATTCTGATTCCTAGGTCAAACCCTAGGATACGTAGGCTATTTGGGAGAAACCCAAATTCGGATCCACACCTTAGTCCACTTGGACTATCCATAGATCCACTAGGATATTCAACCATTTCAATCCAAGCCCCATTTTGACCCAAATAGGGTTATCCATCCCGAACTACGTGGATTCTGATTCCTAGGTCAAACCTTAGGATACGTAGGCTATTTGGTAGAAACCCAAATTCGGATCCACAATTTAGTCCACTTGGACTATCCATAGGTCCACTAGGATATTATCCACATTCCAACCCAAATAGGGTTATTCTTAGATCCACTAGGACTATCTATCAGTCCACATGGACTATCCAGATCCTAACCCATAGGATTTCTTAACCATTCAAGCATAAATTTCAACTTGAACAATGAACTTAATCATGCACAAGCATAAATCACATCCATAAACTTTAATCACACCTGAACTACGATGGTGAACCTGATTTTCAGAATAATTCCATGATACGTAGGCAATCTGATGGATACAGATTCGGTTCAATGATATCAAACCACTTGGTTTGATTTGGTTTAACAAATATAGTCTAGCATAGGAAAGGTATAGGAGACCGATTTCGATCGGGCGGTTTGGGTGCCTAACCCCTTCCCATAACCGTAACCTGACACTTACCCAATCTCTGATGGACCAGAAATCCAATCTAAGGGTCATGAGTCAATCGAAGTCTTACCTTGGGGTGAGATTTCACATTTCTAAGGTCCTAGACCTAAATCTAGGTGGCGACTTCTAAAGATTTCCATCTTTGTCCTCACAGTGGCGACTTCACTGGGGATATAAATGTCAAACTCCTAAATGAAAACTTTCCTTGTGTGAATTGGATGCTAGATTTTAGGATACTATATTTATGCTTGTATATTATTGCTTTGGGGAGAATGGGTTCAGTCACACATTCGTGCGAGTAGCCGAACCGGGTCCCATGCATATGGGGCAGCATGCTAGGCGAAACACACAGCCTTGGCCTGTACTTTGTGAGACCACGACCGGTGAGCAGCCTCTAACAAGCGTTTCTTGGGTCCACCTGGGAATGTGTTATGCTACTCCACGTCGCTTGGATCCTTGCAACATAGTATATAAAGGGATTGGGGGCCCATTATTCATCGAGCATTTGGTGATAGGTTACCCCATCCTCGTCAAGGTGGCCTTTTCTGTCCTAACCCAGATTGTAGCCCAATGTTTGTTAATTTTTGGTTCATCCCTGAACCGACCCGGTAAAATCGGCTTAACCATGACATCCATGTTCGAGACATCGAAGTTCTGCCCGTTTTTGTTCTCGATTGGTCAACATGTTAGAATCTACACGATGAGCATCTTGAACTCTCACCCATTGGGAGTATGAGGTATGTATACACCTGTTCTACATCATAGTAGACGGTCACTATACACCCTCCATTAAGTAAGCTCGATGTGTCGAATCTCTCATTGTTAACACGTCGATTTCAAAAAAACGAGTAGAAAATCCCTGTCAAGACTTAGATACCATGGTCAAGAAGAAATTTACTAGTTTGTTCATCTATGAACCGCTTTTGCTAATCATCCCTAATAAGGACGACGGAGTAATATATCCATTTCAATTTCATCGAATTCGGTAATCCAATTGGCCAGACCTTGGTACCACTGATTATCCATTTTAGAATCATGAGGTCCCAAGACTGAACACATGGCTTAATCAAATTCAATTAAATTGATTTGGATAATGTTTACTCAATCGCCCTTATGAGGGATCTAACTCTTGTTTGGTTGAGTCATCCTTGATTGTGCATGTGACTTCTACTCCTCTAGATGACTAGAATCTTGATATTTCTCCATTGGGTTACAATGCCTTTGGAAAAGAGAATCAAACTGCAACCATATCCACCCTTTTAGGGTGAGAGGCCCCTACAATTAGGGAATTGTCTTGATCTCCCATCTCGAGATCCATCCATATTATCTTTCCAAATGAATCAATGGAAGTCATGAATCTAGATCTTGATTGAACATCAAATTTTATAAGAAAGAAGGAAAGATTCAGCCCCTAGGTAAATCCAATCATAGTTCCCGATTCATCTTTGAATTAAGGAAAGATTCGGCCCCTAGACAAATCCAATCATGGTGCTCAATGCACCCCTGAATTAAGGAAAGATTCAGCCCCTAGGAAAATCCAATCACCATTCTCAATATACCTCTGAATTAAGGAAAGATTCAGCCCCTAGGCAAATCCAATCATGGTTCTCAATGCACCCCTGAATTAAGGAAAGATTCAGCCCCTAGGCAAATCCAATCATAGTTCTCAATGTACCTTTGAATTAAGGAAAGATTCATCCCCTAGGCAAATCCAATCATAGTTCTCGATTCACCTCAGAATTAAGAAAAGATTCAGCCCCTAGGCAAATCCAATCACCGTTCTCGATTCATCTCTGAATTAAGGAGAGATCCAGCCCCTATCCAATCATTGTTCCCTTTTCACCTTTGAATTAAGGAAAGATTCAGCCCCTAGGCAGGTCCAATCATCATTTTGGTTCATCCAGAATTAAGGAAAGATTCAGCCCCTAGGCAGGTTCAATCACATTCAGTTCATTTCAGTATCAAAGAAATATTCAGCCCCAGATTCAATCACCATTTCTAGTTCATCTCAGAACTGAAGAAAGGTTCAGCCCCTAGGCAGGTTCAATCATCATTTTGGTTCATCCAGAATTAAGGAAAGATTCAGCCCCTAGGCAGATTTAATTACATCCAGTTCATCTCAGAATCAAAAAAAATATTCAGCCCCTAGGCAGGTCCAACCACCATTTCTGGTTCATCTCAGAACTGAAGGAAAGATTCAGCCCCTAGGCAGGTCCAATCATCATTTCGGTTCATCCATAATTAAGGAAAGATTCAGCCTCTAGGCAGATTCAATTACATCCAGTTCATCTCAAAATCAAAGAAATATTCAACCCTAGATTCAACCACCATTTCTGGTTCATCTCAGAATTAAAGAAGGGTTTAACCTTTAGGCAGGTTCAATCATCACTCCTAGATCATGTTAAAATGAAGAAGGCATTCGGCCCCTAGGCTTTTTCACCCTTCACCTCCTGTTTAGGTTCTGATTCATGTCGGAACTAGGAAAAATTCCATTCATTTGAATTCAATTAGCCACTAGGCTTATCCAACCATCAACTTTGGTTAGGGTTCCAGTTCATGTCAAAACTAGGAAAAGTTCCATTCATCTGAATTTATTTAGCCCCTAGGCTTGTCCAACCATCAACTTTGGTTCAGGTTCTGATTCATGTTAGAATTAAGAAGAGTCTCATTCATCTGAATTCATTTAGCCACTAGGCTTATCCAACCATCAACTGTGGTTCAAATTCTGATTCATGTAGGAACTAAGAAGAGTTCCATTCATTTGAATTTAATTAGCCCCTAGGCTTGTCCAACCATCAACTCCAGTTCAGGTTCTGATTCATGTCGAAAGTAAGAAAGGTTTCATTCATATGAACTTAATGTGAGCATGAGTTAGCCTCTAGGCCTGTTCAATCATTACCTTTGGTCCATTTTCCACTTCATAAAGGAATCAAAGAGAATTTCAGTCAATCCACCATCTCTAGCATTTAGAGTCCAATCCATGATTGTCATCATTGGCCTCTATCAATCGGAGCCCAACTCAAGCAATCCTTGCCTCTAGCAATTAAAGCCCAGTCCACGACTATCAATCTTGATCTCTATCAATCAGAGACCAATTCAAAATCAATCTTGATCTCTATCAATCAGAGACCAATTCAAAATCAATCTTGATCTCTATCAATCAGAGACCAATTCAAAATCAATCGTGATCTCTATCAATCAGAGATCAATTCAAAGTCAACTCTGTTTCTATCAATCAGAGACCAATTCAAAGTCAACTCTATCTCTATCAATCAGAGACCAATTCAAAATCAATCTTGATCTCTATCAATCAGAGACCAATTCAAAATCAATCTTGATCTCTATCAATCAGAGACCAATTCAAAATCAATCTTGATCTCTATCAATCAGAGACCAATTCAAAATCAATCTTGATCTCTATCAATCAGAGATCAATTCAAAATCAATCTTGATTTCTATCAATCAGAGACCAATTCAAAGTCAACTCTGTCTCTATCAATCAGAGACAATTCAAAGTCAATCTTGTCTCTATCAATCGGAGACTGATTCAAAATCAATCTATGGCTCTATCAATTAGAGCCCGATCCATGTCTATCATAGCCCAGTGCTATAAGTTAGGATCACTCATCAAGAATGGCGAACGAGGAGGATTTCCCATTGCTTGTCAATAAAGATCAATTCTAGATTCTGGAGTCATCAGAAAATCATGAACCTTCAGCTATGATAGTGCTATCCCATTGGCCAGGGAAATGCTAGAATCCAAAGAGTTGCCCTGATATTTCTTATTATTCAAAGAGAGGAATGAAATTTTCCCAAGCAGTAGGGTAGACCAAAGATGAGATCCAATGTGCCCCGAGCTAGGATAAGAACTAGAATGGTCCAATGATGAAACCTTTAACCCATAAACTGGGACATGAACCAGATTGAACTTAGACCCAAATTGAGTGCGGTCTGATGAGGAAAGCCAATGACCCCCAAATTGGGGCATGAACCGGATTGACCTTGGGCCTGAATTGGGTATGGTTCAATGAGGAAAGTCATGAGCCCTAAGCTGGTCATAAACCAGATTGACCTTCGACCCAAATTGAGTGTGGTCCAATGAGGAAAGCCATTATAAACTGGGGCATGAACCAAATTGACCTTGGACCCAAACTGAGAGTGGTCTAATAAAGAAATCCATTGAACCCCTAAGCCGAGGCATAAACTATTCTAATCTTGCACTCAAAATGGTGTAGTGCAATGGTGATACCCCTTGCTCCCCAAGCTGGGGCATAAACCAAAATGATTGTGAATTCAGCTAGAAGTGGTCCATTGATGAATCCATCAAACCCCAAACTGGGGCATGAACCAGAGTAACCTTGAGCTTAAAAAGCAATAGTCCGGTTTTGAATGGATCCCAAACTGAAAAAAAAAGATGGAAAAGGTAGGTATCTTGCACCTATTGATAGAGGGGCATGATGAGTCCAACTATTAGAGATCTGAAGGAAGACTTATTCCCGCAACGACTGAAGGTGGTCGTCGAAGGTGTTATGCCCAACTGGAGCCGCTTGGACGAACTAGTTGTTTCAACTTTCTATTATCGGTATTCGAAAGGTCATCCATGTTTGGGTCCATGATTGATATGCTTGTTGACAAGTCCAGTCCAATCTACCCTGTAAGTAAAAGAAAATCACCCCGTTTGGGATTTCAAACTCTGTGCCTTGTCTCTTCCATACATTTCCTCCCAGTTTCATACATCCTCCTATTCTACGTGCGCAGTCAATTCTGACTCTGAAGATGATTGAAATGATGAGCCATCTCCTGAACTTCTATGCCACCCGGCCTCTTGAGAAAGAAAGGTCCAACCCGTATGGGAAAGCTTTAAATGATCAATCGGGAGACGCAAGAGTAGTCTCAAGAAGCATGTATTGGAGAAGCTGCCATTTGTTCTATCTGTGAAAAGATTCTAAGGAAAGCATTACATAATAACAGATCTTATCAACAGGTCAGCCAATCAGTACAAATGAGTGGAGGACAGATGTGCCACCAAGAAGATGGAAATACCAAAGTTCTTACAAAGTACATCATCTGCAAGCAAGAGATACATGATGAATGATCAATCTCAAAATCAAAGAATGAGGTCATTGGGATACCCAAAAAAAAAAAAAAGGAAAAAAGAAAATTCAAGCCTATGTTTTATCTACATCAATAATGGGAAGGCAGTCATATCAGATAGAAGGTGATGATTAACTTCCAGAGGATAGCATGCGGATTCACCATTCAGATAAAATCAGATACTATATGAGCAGTCACAAATGCTCATAAAGTTTCCGAAGATCAGAGTGCTAGTTGGGGCAAAGACGTTCTATCCGATTGGAAATGTTTGGAAGAAGAAGATTCAAATCCAATATTGAAAGTCGGGATTCAATTTCGCGATCAAGCGAAGCACTGCATTATGTGGCCTTCACATCCAAAAAAAAAAAAGAAGAAAAAGAAAAAAGAAAAAAAGAAAAAAAGAGAAGAAAAGAAAATAGTAAGATGTTGAATGGCATTGGAGCTTGACAGTAAGCCAATTGTCCCTCTCACTTCAAGAGGATGATAGTTCCAACCAAAGCTTGATAGCAAGTTCGATCATTCGTCGATATTTACAACATGTTGGACCGGACTTTTGATTTAGGCCAATTACATCCCGCCTTTACAGGAGATGATCTCATCACTTCTTCATCATCAGAGAAACATTTGTCATCGGCATTAGACTCTCTCTCCCGTCTATCAATCTGACGGCTTTCTAAGGAGTCTCTATCACAAGCCCTTCTTTTGATTATCAATTTTTATGGCATTGTATCTCATGATCATGTCATCATTTTATGTACAAATTCATGAATCTGGCTGGAACTCTCATCTGTCGTTCATTACATCCAACGGATTCCCAAAGGTTCCCATAAGCCCTTCATTTCTCAAGCCAATAAAATAGGATCTTCTCGGTAAGATAAACTCATTCTACATAAATAACCAAACACTCTCCCAATGGTAGACCCATGTGGACAGTTTCACATCAGTCCTTTTGGACCTTCAACATCAATACTTGTCAACAAACCTAAAGGTTTCAGGCCCGAGATATGATCGTGGCTGATTCAGAATCTCGATATAGCTTATTGGGACACGTGTTCTACCTGAACATCTCCAAGAAAGGAAAACATAATTTGGCACCATTTTTAATCTTGATGTGGGACTGCATTTCCCTAAGATCACTTTTATTGATGATTCAAATAGCTGCCCGCCTATCAATATGTATAGGTGTCAACTTAAACAGTGGGGCAAGGCTACCCATTTGTCAAGAAGGTCATGCCATTCAGATTTCCCCTAAGGGTTTCAAACCATTGGATAGGATCATAATTTTGGTAATATCCTCACCATATCAGGACTCTTTATTTAACCCAAGATGGGGTTTGCAAAAAGAAGAAAATGAAAAAAATAATAAAGGGAAGAAAAGAAACCTCAGCAGGGAAAGGCAACCTGAGAAACCTCAATGGGCAACCCATAATACCTCAGTGGGGATAGGCGACCTGATGCAACCCTAAAGCATTGCCCTCATTGGCCCTTCATAGAAAAATTTAGTGGTTCATATAGACAAGTGTCATACCAGTCTACCTTCCATAAGGAAAGGAACCCCTCTTGCTCTCCAGTGAATCATACTCGGAGCAAACCATCATCTGTTGGGCTCCGTAGCATTGCCTTTCAACAGAATTCTATCTTCAAATCCTTTGGTCATGTTAGGGAGAGAACAAATTCTCATGGCCTGGTTACGGATGTAGCCAAATTCATTCAAATCATCAGTTCCTTCATTTTTCAAAATTCAAGAAGGGTTTATCTAAGAAATCATTTTCTGCAATCAATCTGTCAATCTTCCCTTGACCTCAGAAGCATGGTCAAATTCTAAATGCAATCCAGATACAACCTTGTTCTAACTCTGTTAGATTTCTCATTTCCTTCTATAGTAGCGGTCTGTCACAACATACAGACATTGGGGCATAGATATACCCTATGTAGAGGAATCGAACTTGATCATGAGCATTACATCAATGATCCATTGTCTAGTCTGAAGTCACTACTTTCATAGTCAACAGAAGTAGGTCCATCCAAGTTGGTTTTTGCCAATTTCTCAGTTCTCCCAATCTTGTTGATGAAGAAAATCCAATGTGGTCGATCACCTGTTAGGATTTGGTCACCAA
Source organism: Protea cynaroides (assembly GCA_028583415.1). Lineage (NCBI taxonomy): Eukaryota > Viridiplantae > Streptophyta > Magnoliopsida > Proteales > Proteaceae > Protea > Protea cynaroides. Next base: position 4,480,780 of record CM053267.1, on the reverse strand, counting down.
ATTCTCTGAAGGAACACTTCGGGCCATGGTTCATTCATCTTTCAAAATTGGCACAACAATGTTGCAATGCCCTGAGCTTTTCATGAACCTAGATTGAGGGCCAAACCCATGTCACATTTCATCGCCGCTTGGCTATTCTACCAATTTGTTCTACCATAATGCACAGTCGAAGAACTTAGTTGACCAGATGTCCCTTGACAGTTTAACACCTTGGTCAATCAATAAAGTCACTTTGGTTAAAGACTGTCAAGGTCCTCTCATTCTTGTCCAAAATCCTCACTAAAGTTTCTTTCAATCCAAAATCCAACAACATCATTGTTGGCCGAAGAAATTACATGGAACCTTTCCAAGGGAGCAACCAAGTCATCCTTACCGTGCTGAAATTGAGTCAAACTTTCAGTACCAGGTCATAAATGGCAAATTTCAAATCTAGGTATCATGCCAGCAAAGTCCATGACACCACTTCCATTGATGTCATGTTTTGTGCCTTCACCAATAAAGCAGGAGCAAAAAAAACTTGGAAAACTGCCAAGGAATTCACCATCATTTCAAATATGTCCAGCACTCTATAGGTTCAAAGTCAAGAGACTTCCAAGATGGGTCAGATTTCAACCCTAAAGGTTCAAAGTCAACAAAGCCTTCCTGTATGGGTCACTTTCAAGCATCCTAAAGGTTCATAGCCATAGAGGTTCCAAGAAGGATATTCCAATTTTCAACCCCAAAGGTCCAAAGTTGGTAGGAACTTCAAAGAAGAGTCATTCAGTATCACCCTATAAGTGATCTTCTGAGTTTCTGTTCATTTCAAAATCAATAGCAAATTCCTCACCCTAAAAGTGATATTCCGAGTTCTTTCTCATTTCATAATCAAATGTAGAGCTCTAGCTCATTCAAAGATCAAGTCAATCTCAGCACACAAGGGAATCAAATGCAGAGCCCTAGCTCATCCAAAGTTCAAATCAATCTCAGCCTATTAGTGAATCAAATGTAGAGCCCTAGCTCATTCAAAGATCAAGTCAATCTCAGCCTATATGGGAATCAAATGCAGATCCCTAACTCATTCAAAGATCAAGTCAATCTCAGTCTATTAATGAAGCAAATGTAGAGCCCTAGCTCATTAAAAAATTAAGCCGATAAGTGAATCAAATGCAGAGCCCTAGCTTATTCAGAAAATCAATCTCAGAATTTCAATCAATAGAGCCTCAACTCAATCAAAGAGAAGACATCAAGTTTTCCATCCAAATCAAATCCGAGCCCAAGATCATGCAATAAGCCTTGTATTCACAGCCTAGCTTCATACAAGAAGAGTTTTATCAGCCTACAAATGCATCAAGCCGGGTCCTAGCCCGCACATACCTTGCATTGAGTTCCACCTCAGCAAGAAGAGGTTCCCAGCCTACAAATGAGTCTTGTATTCACAGCCTAGCTTCATACAAGAAGAGGTTTATCAGCCTACAAATGGATCAAGCCGGGTCCAAGCCCGCACATACCTTGCATCATGAGTTCCACCTCAGCAAGAAGAGGTTCCCAGCCTACAAATGAGCCTTGTATTTACAGTCTATCTTCATACAAGAAGAGGTTTATCAGCCTACAAATGGATCAAGCCGGGTTCAAGCCCGCACGTACCTTGCATCATGAGTTCCACCTCAGCAAGAAGAGGTTCCCAGCCTACAAATGAGCCTTGTATTCACAGCCTAGCTTCATACAAGAAGAGCATTTATCAATTCTCCAAGAAGAGCAAACCTTCTGGCCAGTCGAACTACGTTCTGGGCTTGATTTCTAGGACACCCTTAGAATACGTAGGCAGTTTAGGAAGAATTACCCTAAGTGCAGCCCAATAAACAATATCACTCATACCCCAAAAATGTGGTTATTTTATCTTTAGCCTTCAACTGATAACAATCTCGGCTAAAGAGGGGCATCTGTAAGCACCCCATTTTTTCCACCCTTGGCATAAATGAACCAATATGGTAGGTTTCTGACCTTTAACCCAAAGATTTGGGATTTTTTACTGATCCCCACAGCAGAGTCATGGGCTATTATCTGCATAGATGCATAGGTCATAGAATTATCTTCGAAACGAGACTAGAATTGCTCAATTCCGATATCAGATGAGGAAGATATGACCATTTTAGTCAATTGATACATATAAGGGAGGTTTCTGAAATTATTATAAATAATCCCAAGGGCCTTCATGCAAATTATCCTAAGTCGGATCGTTTGAATTTCAAATCATCATATCTTGATCATCCGACATCGGATTTCGATGATTCCAAGACCATTATTCTTCATTCATGATGTTCTACAAAGTGGACGTAAAAAATCCCGGGTAGAAGTCACTAGTGGGTCCCATGCAAACTTGCATGCAAAATGATCGTTAGAACTTCAAAGCTTCATATCTTTCCCGTTCTACATCGGATTCAGATGATCCCAAGACCATTATTCTTCATTCATGATGTTCTACAAAGTTGACGTAAAAAATCCCGGGTAGAAGTCATCAGTGGGTCCCATGCAAACTTGCATGCAAAATGATCGTTAGAACTTCAAAGCTTCATATCTTTCCTGTTCTACATCGGATTCAGATGATTCCAAGACCATTATTCTTCATTCATAATGTTCTACAAAGTGGACGTAAAAAATCCCGGTAAAAGCCTCCGAAGGATCTCATGCAGAATGGTCATCCAAATTATCGATAATTGGTCCGCTTAAACTTCAAAAATTCATAAGTTGACAATTTTACTTCCAAATGAGGTGATTCAAGTTCCTATATTCTTCATTTTTAATGATCTACAAAATGAACGCAAAAAAAAATTGGAATAGAGGCCATCAAAAAATTCCATGCGGGATGACAGCGGAAATGACCCGTGAAATGACAAGGAGAGAAAACCCAGTTAATTCCAATCAGTCCAGTCAACTCAGCTCAACCCAAGCTAGTCTTGACCCAACCCAGTCAATCCTTGTCAATCCAGACCAATCCATGGTGGCACATACGCATATATTTCTTTTATATATTATTATATAATGTATAATATATTATAATATATCATATAATATTACATATGTCTTATATGTATATTATATTATATATATTAATATATTAATATATTATATAATTATATATATTTTTTATATATAGAAAACAAAGGATCCCAAAGAGAGAGGACCGAAAAAAAAAAGGGGGAAAAAGGAAAGAAATAAAGAGAAGAAGATTGGGGGGAAGAGGAGAAATAAAGAAAGAATAAAAAAAAAGAAGGGGAGAGCGGACCCGAGGAGAATCCGAAGGGAAGAGAGAGAGAGAGAGAGAGAGAGGTGGAAAAAAAATAGAAAAAGGAAGATTGAGAAGAGGAATCGAGAAAGATTGAGAGAGAGGGAGAGGAAGAATAAAAAAAGGAAAAAAAACAGAAAAAGGAAGATCAAGAGGGGGAATCGAGAAAAAGATTGAGAGAGAGGGAAAGGAAGAATAAAAAAAGGAAAAAAAACAGAAAAAGGAAAGAAGAGGGAGGAGACGAGATCTAGAAAATGAAAAGGAGAGGAAAGAAGGAGGGCAGCGGGATTTCTTTCCCAAGAGGCCGCTAGGTGGCTGAAAAACCCAAGGTTGGGGTCGGTTATAATGGAATAAAAAATGGAAAGAAAATGGGGCAGATCGTGGTGTGGTTTTAAAAAAAGGAAAAAAATATAAATAAATGCTTAAGGGGGTCGGTGATCTCTAGGGATGGACTCTCTTAAGAGAGAGATAGCAGCAGTGGGGAGAAGAGATACAAAGAGAGAGAATGAGAGATGGCAGGTTGGGGAGGGAGATAAAAAAAAGAAAATAATAAAAAATGAGAGAGAGAGCGGTGGAGAGGAGGAAAAGAACCGAGAAGATGGAGAAAAGGAGGAGAAGATGGAGAAGAGGAGAAGATCGAGAAAGGAGGAGATTCGAGAGAAGGATAGAGCAACTTGGTTTCACCGATTAAATTCTGGAATTCAAATCAGATCTATGATCCTAGACAACATGTTTGTTCCTTTACTCCGAAATGACAAAATATTGATACTGGAGGCTAACAATATGTTGATAGACTCTATGTAATGTGTGTTATTGCTATTCTTCAGGTAATTCTTAACCTTTGATTTATTTGCTTGGCTATAAATCTAATACCTGATTGGGATATGTTATGGATTTGATTTGCTTCATCAATTGATTCTTTTGCTATTGATTCCATTGACTGAGTGATATGTTTTGCTGCTATAACAATACTCCAATTTTCTCTTGAAACTTTTATTCCAATTTAAAGCTGAAATTTGGATTTTGGTATGTTGAATAGTTTCATATCATCATTTTTAAAACGGGTTCTATCTCATGCTATAAGGCAAATTTGATTTGATTTATCTCTCAAGAGCTCAATCCAATTTTGTGGCATCTAATTTCTGGTTCATTGCAAAGAGGTTTGATTAGTGCCTAAATCTACTCTCATTATTTAGTTAAATATTGCTTGGTTTATGAAAAAAAAAATAAAAAAAATTTGATCCTTTCACGTGTGCCACACTTGAGTCATTGTTTCAACATGATGTGAAATTTAATGAAATTGATTCCATATGCTTGGAAATTGATCCGATGTTTGAAATTTAATGTGGTTGATCCAACCACATGATCTGAATTTCTATGAAATTGATCCGACCATGATCTGAAATTAATATGAATAACTTGTCCATATGGCTTGAGATTTAATGTGACGAAAAATGCCATGATCTGAATTTAATGAGATCGATTCGACACTGGCTGAATTTAATGAGGTTGATTCGACTATGATTGAAATTTTAGTGTGACTGATGGAGTCATATGTTTGAAATTTTGATGAGATCGATTAGGACCATTAATCTTGAAATTTTGATGTGATTAAAATTGAGCCCTTAATCTTTGAATTTGGACGTAATTAAGATTTGGCTGTTCGATCTTGGAATTTGATGTGATTAAATTTGATCCATTGATCATAATTTACTTTGATGTGGAATGTGATGATTAAATATGGGCCATTGGAGGTTAATCTTGATTTTGAACAATTGGATTATCATGATAATTGATTTAGAGTGATCTAGACCATTAGATTATCTTTGGGAGTGATTGAAATGAATCTGAACGGTTAAATTACCATCAATAGTGATTTATACTATTGAATTTTTCATGCTCACTGCCATATCTGGATGATCATCGTCATGTTTGGATGCTTGTTGCCATATTTGTCTGCTACACTTGCTCACATGCTATATTAAATGCTTATTGTCACAATTAGGGTAGAAAACCCTAAAAATAGAAATAAAATAACAATTAGGGTAGAAAACCCTAAAATGGAAAGAAAGTAACAGTTAGGGTAGAAAACCCTAAAAAATGGAAATAAAATAATAATTAGGGTAGAAAACCCTAAAATGAAAAGAAAGTAACAATTAAGGTAGAAAACCCTAAGATGGAAAGAAAATAATAATTAGGGTAGAAAACCCTAAAATGGAAAGAAAGTAACAGTTAGGGTAGAAAACCCCAAAAAATGTAAATAAAATAATAATTAGGGTAGAAAACCCTAAAATGGAAATGCAGTAATTAGGGTAGAAAACCCTAAAATGGAAAGAAAATAACAATTAGGGTAGAAAATAGCATACTAGATCATGCCATGTAGGCTCTTGCCTTATTTGCAATACATGCCATATTTGAAAAATTTTAAACAATCTTACTGTATGTGAATTTCTTGTCATAAATGTTTTATGTGCCATATTTAGATAGAATATTTTATTTTTTGGTAATAACTTATTTTATGCAACACCCTAGTTAAACTGCCATATATGCACACTTCTAGAAGACAATGTAGGTGTGGGGACGTGCATTTAGGCACCCACATTCTTGGGAAGGGCATAATGGGAATGATAAAATCTTAATAAAGAAAGAGAATGCCTTGCCAAACTTTCCAAAATTAGAATTCAGGATAAAAAGGGTCATTTAGGACGATTTTGCCCCTTGGCAAACCCTAAACCTAGAATAGGTTCTCAATCCGAAACCTAGAATAGGTTCTCAATCCAAAACCTAGAATAGGTTCTCAATCATTAACCTAGAAAAGGTTATCTAGCCCGAACTATGCAGATTCTGATTCCTAGGGCAAACCCTAGGATACGTAGGCTATTTGGGAGAAACCCAAATTCGGATCCACACCATAGTCCACTTGGACTACCCATGGATCCACTAGGATACCCATCCATTTCAACCCAATCCCGAACTACGCGGATTCTGATTCCTAGGGCAAACCCTAGGATACGTAGGCTATTTGGGAGAATCCCAAATTCGGATCCACACCTTAGTCCACTTGGACTATCCATAGATCCACTAGGATATTTATCCAAACCTTAGTCCACTCGGACTATCCATAGATCCACTAGGATATCTCACATATTTTAACCCAAATAGGGTCATCCAAACCTTAGTCCACTTGGACTATCCATAGATCTACTAGGATACTTACCCACATTTTAACCCAAATAGGGTTACCCAGAGTCCCGAACTACGCGGATTCTGATTCTTTGGTCAAACCCTAGGATACGTAGGCTATTTGGGAGAAACCCAAATTCGGATCCACACCTTAGTCCACTTGGACTATCCATAGATCCACTAGGATATTCAACCATTTCAATCCAAGCCCCATTTTGACCCAAATAGGGTTATCCATCCCTAACTACGCGGATTCTGATTCCTAGGTCAAACCTTAGGATATGTAGGCTATTTGGTAGAAACCCAATTTTGGATCCACAATTTAGTTCTCTTGGACTATCCATAGATCCACTAGGATATTATCCACATTCCAACCCAAATAGGGTTATTCTTAGATCCACTAGGACTATCTATCAGTCCACATGGACTATCCAGATCCTAACCCATAGTATTTCACAACCATTCAAGCATAAATTTCAACTTGAACAATGAACTTAATCATGCACAAGCATAAATCACATCCATAAACTTTAATCACACCTGAACTACGATGGTGAACCTGATTTTCGGAATATTTCCATGATACGTAGGCAATCTGATGGATAAAGATTCGGTTCAATGATATCAAACCACTTGGTTTGATTTGGTTTAACAAATATAGTCTAGCATAGGAAAGGTATAGGAGACCGATTTCGATCGGGCGGTTTGGGTGCCTAACCCCTTCCCATAACCGTAACCTGACACTTACCCAATCTCTGATGGACCAGAAATCCAATCTAAGGGTCATGAGTCAATCGAAGTCTTACCTTGGGGTGAGATTTCACATTTCTAACGTCCTAGACCAAAATCTAGGTGGCGACTTCTAAAGATTTCCATCTTTGTCCTCACACATATGTTTGTTGCATTGTTTTATTTGCTCACTGAGCTGTGATGTGTGCCCACCCTTTCGACGTTGGATATTTTAGTTGGTGATGCAGGTCCTACTACTGAAGAATATATGGATGCGCCGACGTATCGACACGTTGCCGCCATGGACGTAGAAGCTGTTGAAGATGCTCATGATTCATCATGCGAGTGCAACCAGTGCATATTCGATTAGTTTAGCTATATTTGATTATTGGAACATGTAATGGATTAATTATTTTTATGTCTTGAGTTTCATTGATAATCGAATTAATTATTTGTTATCATTATTCGACACTCAGCTCATTGTGAGGACAAAGATGGAAATCTTTAGAAGTCGCCACCTAGATTAAGGTCTAGGACCTTGGAAAATGTGAAATCTCACCCTAAGGTAAGACTTCGATTGACTCATGACCCTTAGATTGGATTTCTGATCCATCAAAGATTGGGTAAGCGTCAGGTTACGATTATGGGAAGGGGTTAGGCACCCAAACCGTCCGATCGAAATCGGTCTCCTATACCTTTCCTATGCTAGATACTATCTGTTAAACCTAACCAAACCAAGTGGTTTGATATCATTGAACCGAATCTGTGTCCATCAAATTGCCTACATATCACGGAATTATTTCAAAAATCAGGTTCACGATCGTAGTTCAGGTGTGATTAAAGTTTATGGCTGTGATTTATACTTGTGCATGATTAAGTTCATTATTCAATTTGAAATTTATGCTTGAAAGGATGAGAAACCCTATGGGTTAGGATCTGGATAGTCCATGTAGACTGATAGATAGTCCTAGTGGATCTAAGAATAACCCTATTTGGGTCAAAATATGGATAACCCATTATGGGTTAGAATGTGGGTAACCCTATTTGGGTTGAAATATGGATAAATATCCTAGTTGATCTATTGATAGTCCAAGTGGACTAAGGTTTGGATCCGAATTTGGGATTATCCCAAATAGCCTACGTATCCTAGGGTTTGCCCTAGGAATCAGAATCCGCATAGTTCGAAAGTGGCTGATGTGTGGATATCCTAGTGGATCTATGGATAGTCCAAGTGGACTAAGGTTTGGATCCGAATTTGGGTTTCTCCCAAATAGCCTACGTATCCTAGGGTTTGCCCTAGGAATCAGAATCCGCATATTTCGGACTTGGATAACCCTATTTGGGTCAAAATGGGGCTTATATTGAAATGGTTGAATATCGTAGTGGATCTATGGGTAGTCCAAGTGGACTAAGGTGTTGATCCGAATTTAGGATTCTCCCAAATGGCCTACCTATCCTAGGGTTTGACCTAAGAATCAGAATCCACGTAGTTCGGGTTTGGTAACCCATTCTGGGTCAATGATTGAGAACCTATTCTAGGTTTAGGGTTGAGAACCTGTTCTAGGTTTAGGGTTGAGAACCTGTTCTAGGTTTAGGGTTGAGAAGCTATTTTAGGTTTAGGGTTTTCCTAGGGGAAAAATAGTCCTGAATTACCCTTTTCAACCTAAGCTCTAGTTTTGGAAAGTTTGGCAAAGCATTTTTCTTTCTTTATTAAGATTTTTATTATTTCCATTATGCCCTTATCAAGAATGTAGGTGCCTAAATGCACGTTCCCACACCTAGATTGTCTTCTAGAAGTGTGCATATATGGCAGTTCGACTAGTGTGTTGAATAAATTAAATTAATTCCTAAAATAGAATATTCTATCTAAATATGGCATATAAAACATTTATAGCAAGAAATTCACATGTAGTAAGATTGTTTAAAATCTCTCGAATATGGCATGTATTGCAAATAAGGCAAGAGCTTATATGGCAAGATCTAGTATGCTATCTTCTAAGCATGGCAAGACCTAATATGGCAGTGAGCATTTAAACATGGCAATGAGCATCCAAACAGAGAGATATGATCATGAGCAATCCAATGGCAGTGTGATCATTCCAATCATGACAATAAGCATCTAAACATGCAATAAGCATCCAAACATGGCAATGATCATCCAGACATGGCAGTGAGCATCCAAACATGTCAGTGTATCTAAAAATACTCATGATGAAAAATTCAACGGTATAAATCACTATTGATGGTAATCTAACCATTCAGATTCATTTCAATCACTCCCAAATATAATCTAATGGTCTAGATCACTCTAAATCAATTATCATGATAATCCAATTGTTCAAAATCAAGATTAACCTCCAATGGCCCATATTTAATCATCACACGATCCAAGTTGTCCAAGGGTTCAAATTCCACATCAAAGTAAATTATGATCAATGGATCAAATTTAATCACATCAAATTCCAAGATCGAACGGCCAAATCTTAATCACATCAAAATTCCAAGATTAATGGCTCAATATTAATCACATCAAATTTCCAAGGTTAATGGTCCTAATCAATCTCATCAAAATTTCAAACATATGATCGCATCAGTCACACTAAAATTTCGATCATAGTCGAATCAACCCCATTAAATTCAGCCATAGTCGAATCGATCTCATTAAATTCAGATCATGGCATTTTTCATCACAATAAATCTCAAGCCATATGGACAAGTTATTCATATTAACTTCAGATCATGGTCGTATCAATTTCATAAAAATTCAGATCATGTGGTTGGATCAACCACATTAAATTTCAAACATCGGATCAATTTCCAAGCATATGGGATCAATTTCTTTAAATTTCACATTATGTTGAAACAATGACTCAAGTATGGCACATGTAAAAGGATCAGATTTTTTTTCTTCATAAACCAAGCAATATTTAACTGAATAATGAGAGCAGAGTTAGGCACTAATCAAACCTCTTTGCAATGAACCAGAAATTAGAGGCCACAAAATTGGATTGAGCTCTTGAGAGATAAATCAAATCAAATTTGCCTTATAGCATGAGATAGAACCCGTTTTAAAATTGATGAGATGAAACTATTCAACATACAAAAAATCCAAATTTCAGCTTTAAATTGGAATAAAAGTTTCAATAGAAAATTGGAGTATTGTTGTAGCAGCAAAACATATCACTCGGTCAATGGAATCAATGGCAAAAGAATCAATTGATGAAGCAAAAATCAAATCCATAACATATCCCAATCAGGTATTAGATTTATAGCCAAAAAAATAAATCAAAGGTTAAGAATTAATTGAAGAATAGCAATAACACACATTGCATAGAATCTACCAACATATTGTTAGCCTCCAGAATCAATATTTTATCATTTCGGAGTAAAGGAAGATACATGGTGTCTAGGATCATAGATCTGATTTGAATTCCATAATTTAATCGGTGAAGCCAAGTTGCTGCAGAGATGTTAATCAACTCGACAGAATTCAGATTATCAGAACATGCATTGGACCCACAAACCACTTGAACTCGTCCACTACCTTTCATCATCACTTATTCTCTCTTTTCCCTCTTCATCTTTTCACTTACTCTCTGTCTTATGGCTTTGCTAAAAGTGTATGTGGTGTGCAGTGAGAGGATCTCTGCGGGTTCCTTTCTCTCACTCTCTTCATATTCTTCCTCTCACTTTCTCTCTAAACACTCATCCATTCTCTTCTTATTCTTCCTCCATCTGTTTCTAAACACTCCCTATTATCTTATTCTTCATCCATCTCTCAAAACACTCACTCATTATCTTATTATTTTTCCGTCTCTCTAAAGACTTAACCATTTTCTCATCTCCAACGTCATCACCTACAAAGGGACAAAGATCCATGCATGCACCTAACACCGACTCCTTTGTTAGTGGTGTCAAGAGAGTCTCTAAAATTTGTCATGGATTGAAACTTTGGGTTTTTGGGTTTGGGTCAGTGATGCAAGGTGGTGATCTGAGGTTGGTTATGGAAGTGGTGCATCAAAAGGTTTGGAAGGGTGATGGTGATCTGCAAGTAGCAAGGTTGTGCAGGTCCAATGAAGGATGCAGGGATGAATTGCAGAAATAAAGGTGAAATTTCTTACCTCCATCCTTTTCTCGAATCTCCTCCTTTCTCGATCTTCTCCTCTTCTCCATCTTCTCCTCCTTTTCTCCGTCTTCTCAGTTCTTCTCCTCCTCTCCACCGCTCTCTCTCTCATTTTTTATTTTTTCTTTTTTATCTCCCTCCCCGATCTACCATCTCTCTTTCTCTCTCTTTGTATCTCCCTCCCCACTGCTGCTATCTCTCTCTTAAGAGAGTCCTCTCTCTAGAGATCATCGACCCCCTTAAGCATTTATTTATTATTTTTTTATTTTTTCAAAACCCCACCATGATCTGCCCCATTTTCTTTCCATTTTCTATTCCATTATAACTGTCCCCAACCTTGGGTTTTTCAGCCACCTAGCAGCCTCTTGGGAAAGAAATCCTGCTGCCCTCTTTCTTTCCTCTCCTTTCCATTTTCTAGATCTCGTCTCCTCCGTTTTCTTTTCTTATTCTCCCTCTTCTTTCCTTCTTCTCCCTCTTCTTTCCTTCTTCGGTTTCTCCATCTGTCCGCCATCCTCTTCTTTCCTTCTTCTCCCTCTTTGGCAATCTGACCAACTCCTTTTTTATTTAGATCCTAATTAGCTTTTTATATATAAAACATATATATAAATATATAATATATTAATGTATTAATATATATAGTATAATATACATATAAGACATATGTATATATTATATGATATATTATAATATATTATACATTATATAATAATATATAAAGAAATATATGCATATGCATCGACATGTATTGGTCCGGATTGACAAGGATTGACTGGATTGGGCCAATACTGGTTTGGGTTGAGCTGAGTTGACTGGATTGACTGAAATTAAATGGGTTGGGCCAAGATTGGCTTGGGTTGAGCTGAGTTGACTAGATTGACTGGAATTAATTGGGTTTTTTCTCTCTATCATTTCATGGGCTATTTCCATTACCGTTCCGCATGGAATTTTTCGATAGCCTCTATTCCTAATTTTCTACATTCACTTTGTAAAACAATAAAAATGAGGAATATTGGAGCTTGAATCAACTCATTTGGAAATAAAATGGTCAATCTATGAATTTTTGAAGTTTAAGTAGGCCAATTATCGATAAATTGGCTGACCCTTCTGCATGGGATCCTTCGGGGACTTTTATCGAAAATCATTTACGTCCACTTTGTAGAGTACTAAAAATGGAACATAATGAAACTGAAATTACCTGATTTGGATATGGTGTGACCAAAATATGAATTTTCAAAGATTAAATGACAATTTCCATTTGTAATTTTGCATGGGACCCTTCGGAGACTTCTACCCGGGATTTTTCGTGTCCACTTTGTAGAACATCATAAATGAAGAATAATGGCCTTGGAATCATCTGAATCCGACGTAGAACGGAAAATATATGAAGCTTTGAAGTTCTAATGATAATTTGCATGAAAGTTTACATGGGGCCCACTGTTGACTTCTACCCGGGATTTTTCACGTCCACTTTGTAGAACATCATGAATGAAGAATAATGGCCTTGGAATCATCTCAATCCGGCATAGAACGGAAAAGATATGAAGCTTTGAAGTTCTAACGATAATTTACATGAAAGTTTTCATGGGGCCCACTGGTGACTTCTACCTGGGATTTTTCATGTCCACTTCGAAGAGGACTAAGAATAAGGAATATTGGACTTTGAATTATCTGATTTCGATATCAGATGACCCAGATATGATGTGTTGAAGTTTGAATGATAATGCATGCATAATACGATAATTACGTAAATGCCCTTGCACTTTCAAACTGTGATATCTTCCTTGTTTGAAGTCTAAATTTGATGATTTCGGACTCATTTCGAAGATAAATTCACAACCTATTCATCCAAGTATATAATAGCCCATGACCCTGCTGTGGGGTTCAGTGGAGAATCACAAATCTTTGTGTTAAAGGTCGAAAACCTGCCATATTGGTTCACTTATGCAGAGGGTGGCAAAAATGGGGTGCTTATAGATGCCCCTCATTAGTCGAGATTGTTACCAATTGAAGGCTGAAGATAAAAGAACCACATTTTTGGGATATGAGTGAGATTGCTTATTGGACTACACTTAGGGTAATTTGTCTTAAACTGCCTACGTATTCTAAGGGTGTCCTAGAAATCAAGCCCAGAACCTAGTTTAACTGGCAAGAAGGTTTGTTCTTCTTAGAAAAATTACTGATTGTTCTTCTTGTATGAAGCTAGGCTGTGAATACAAGGCTCATTTGTAGGCTGGGAACCTCTTCTTGCTGAGGTGGGACTCATGACGCAAGGTACGCGTGGGCTTAAACCCGACTTGTTCCATTTATAGGCTGATAAACCTCTTCTTGTACGAAGCTAGGCTGTGAATACAAGGCTCATTTGTAGGCTGGGAACCTCTTCTTGCTGAGGTAACTATGATGCAAGGTATGTGTAGGCTTGGACCCGACTTGATCCATTTGTAGGCTGATAAACCTCTTCTTGTATGGAGCTAGGCTGTGAATATAAGGCTCATTTGTAAGCTGGGAACCATTTCTTGCTGAGGTGGAACTCAATGTAAGGTATATGCGGGCATGGACCCGGCTTAATCCATTTGTAGGCTGATAAACCTCTTCTTGTATGGAGCTAGGCTGTGAATACAAGGCTGATTGCATGAGCTTAGGCTCGGCTTTGATTTGTCTGGATGGAAGACTTGATGTCTTTTCTTTGATTGAACTAAGGCTCTTTTGATTGAGATTCTGAGATTGTTTTTCTGAATAAGCTGGGGCTCTGCATTTGATTCACTTATAGGCTGCGATTGACTTGATCTTTGAATGAGCTAGGGCTCTACATTTGATTCACTAATAATCTGAGAATACCTTGATCTTTGGATGACCTAGGGCTCTGCATTTGATTCACTAATAATCTGAGATTGATTTGGTCTTTGGATGAGCTTGGGCTCTACATTTGATTCACTTAGACGGAGATTGATTTGATCTTTGGATGAGCTAGGGCTCTACATTTGATTCACTTATAGACTGAGATTGATTTGAACTTTGGATGAGCTATGGCTCTACATTCGATTCATTTCTATACTGAGATTGATTTGATCTTTGGATGAGCTAGGGCTCTACATTTGATTCACTAATAATCTGAGAATGATTTGGTCTTTAGATGAGCTAGGGATCTACAATTGATTCACTTAGACTGAGATTGATTTGATCTTTGGATGAGCTAGGGCTCTACATTTGATTCACTTATAGACTGAGATTGATTTGAACTTTGGATGAGCTAGGGCTCTGCATATGATTTACTTAGACAGAGATTGATTTAAACTTTGGATGAGCTAGGGCTCTACATTCGATTCATTTCTAGACTGAGATTGATTTGAACTTTGGATGAGCTAGGGCTCTACATTCGATTCATTTATAGATTGAGATTGATTTGAACTTTGGATGAGCTAGGGCTCCGCATTTGATTCTGAAATGAACAAGAATTCAGAAGGTCACTTTTAGGGTGAGGAATTTGCTATTGATTATGAAATGAGCAAGAACTCCAGAAGATCACTTATAGGGTGATACTGAATGACTCATCTTTGAAGTTCCTACCAGCTTTGGACCTTTGGGATTGAAAATTGGAATATCCTTCTTAGAAGCTCTATGGCTATGAACCTTTGGGAATGGAAAGTAGAATATTCTCTTAAGTAGCTTTGTTGGTATGAACCTTTAGGATGCTTTAAAGTGACCACACAGGAAGTCTTTGTTGACTTTGAACCTTTAGGGTTGAAATCTGACCCATCTTGGAAGTCTTTTGACTTTGAACCTATAGAGTGCTGGACATATTTGAAATGATGGTGAATTCCTTGGCAGTTTTCCAAGGTTTTTTTTTTGCCCCTGCTTTATTGATGAAGGCACAAAACATGGCATCAATGGAAATGATGTCATGGACTTTGCTGGCATGATACTTAGATTTTAAATTTGTCATTTATGACCTGGTACTGAAAATTTTGACTCAATTTCAGCACTGTAGTAATGACTTGATTGCTCCCTTGGAAGGGTTCCATGTAATTTGAAGTGATGATTTTCTTCAGCCAACATTGGTGTTGTTGGATTTTGGATTGAAAGAAATTTGACAAGAATGAGGGGAGCTTGACAGTCTCTCACCAAAGTGATTTTATTGATTGACCTTGGTGTTAAACTGTCGAGGGGCATCTGGTCAACTAAGTTCTTTGACTATGTACTATGGTAGAGAAAATTGGTAGAACAACCAAGCGACGATGAAATGTGACATGGGTTTGGCCCTTGATCTATGCTCATGAAAAGCTCAGGGCTTTGCAACATTGTTGTGCCAATTTTGAAAGATGAATGAACCATGGCCCCAAAGTAGGCACGAAGAGCAAAGGATTCGAAGTGTTCCTTCAGAGAATTTGGTGACCAACTCCTAACAGGTGAGCGACCACATTGGATTTTCTTTACCAATAGGATTGGGAGAACTGAGAAATTGGCAAAAACCAACTTGGACGGTGTCACACCACAATTCTGCACCATTCAGAACAGTGTGATGAACCGCTAATAAACCAACGGTTCAACCAGGATCTCTAATAGGCTATATCCATTAAAAATAAAACCATGCACATCCACAACCATAATCAGAATAAATACACAATAGCAAAAATCTTATAGTAAATGAACTGAGGAATCTAATTGTAATAATCATAAATAAAGTATCAAATTATGTTGTATCAACTGAGACATAAGTAAATAAAATATCAGTTACATCCCTCTAATAATTCAAACAAAAAATCTAATCGAATATGCATGAGTTGCACTCGCATAAAGAGTCATGCGTATCCACTAAGTCTTCGGCTTCCATTGCACCAACACGTGCGTACACCGGAGCACTCATATAATCTTCAACCGTAGTACCTACATCATCAACTAAAAAACATATTCGACGTCGAGAGGGTGAGCACACATCATGGCTCAGTGAGCAAACAAAACAATGCAATAAACAAATGTACGCATTCAATTCATATCTTTGGTCTGCTAAATAAGTTTGCAATGTGCTATAGAAAGGATAGGTGACCGCCGCACCACTATAAACGAGTGTGTGAAGCCGCCCAAAGGTAACGTTTATTGTCATCCCCCATGCACCACCATGGACAATGTACACACAAAGGTCACATTTATTACTGTACCAGTTGCCCAAACCAACACATAAGCCCCTTGTCACACCCCAATTCTACACCATTCAGAACGGTGTGATGAACCGCTAATAAACCAACGGTTCAACCAGGATTTCTAATAGGCGGTATCCATTAAAAATAAAACCATGCACATCCACAACCATAATCAGAATAAATACACAATAACGGAAGTTTTATAGTAAATGAACTGAAAACTCTAACTGTAATAATCATAATTAAAATATCAAGTTACTGTTGTATCTACTGAGACATAAATAAATAAAATATCAATTACATCCCTTTATAAATTCAAATAAAATCCTAATAGAATACGCATGAGTTGCACTCGCATGAGGGGTCATGCGTATCCTCTAAGTCTTCAACTTCCATCGCAGCAACACGTGCATACACCGGAGCATTCATATAATCTGCAACTGTAGTACCTGCATCATCAACTAAAAATATTCGACGTCGAGAGGGTGAGCATACATCATGGCTCAGTGAGCAAACAAAACAATGCAACAAACATATGGATGCATTCAATTTATATCTTTGGTCTGGTAAATAAGTTTGCAATGTGCTATAGAAAGGATAGGTGGCCAAAGGTCACGTTTATTGACGCCGCACCTCTATACACGAGTGTGTGAAGCACCCCAAAGGTAACGTTTATTGTCGACCCACATGCACCCACCATAGACAATGTACATGCAAAGGTCGCGTTAATTATTGTACCTGTTGCCCATACCAACACGTAAGCCCTTGCTGGCGAGGACTCGTAAACTGGGCTCACAACTAACCAATCCTAATGCCAATCAGTGTATCCAAGGCCTCACCCCAGCATCCCTCAATACATCCATAGGGATAGGGCTAAGGCCCCTCGGTCGATTCGGAGACTACACGATCCGAGACCACCTCCCCTCATACCCTACGACGTAATAGTTCTGTTAAGGTAATGGCGATACGACGATGTCGGTGGACTAGACTTGAGTTAGAGATAGAGCTAGAGTGATGAGGCCACGCCTATGACACCTCCCCCTGATACTCGCTCGTATCAAGCACACCAACCACACACATACATCCACATGCCTATTCCTATCATTATCATCATCATTATGTTATAAACAATAATTAAATATGCATGAACAGTAATAATAGAAATATTGGATGACATGTTGAATGCACATAACAATCATACACGTATAAAATCAATCATGGCATTGGACTCAAGAATAAAACGGTTTATTATTAACCAATTAGTTTAGGTCTTGTTCCCCACCTTTACTTGATCGTAGGTCCTCTTTCAAGCTTTAAGAATC
Source organism: Protea cynaroides (assembly GCA_028583415.1). Taxonomy (NCBI): domain Eukaryota; kingdom Viridiplantae; phylum Streptophyta; class Magnoliopsida; order Proteales; family Proteaceae; genus Protea; species Protea cynaroides. The sequence continues at coordinate 4,463,026 of CM053267.1, read as the reverse complement.
AATTATATATCGATATTAAATCACTAGAAGACCTAATCAAGTCGATAGAATTTAATTAGAATTAATTCAGACTTTAAAAAGCATGCTGTTAACTGGGGGTCGATGCCAGGGTCGGAGGTTCCATCGACCCTGGGGGCGACCACCCATAGTCTGGACTTCCCAAACACTGGTGGTCGATCGTTAGTGTCTGGTAGGGTCAATTAGCCATCGACCCCCCGTGTGACCCCCTGTGGGTTTTGTCAAATTTTCATCCTTCAGTCTATTCCTTCTACAATCCATTCCACAAATGTTCAATGGTCAAGAACCGTAGTTCATTCACCTATATGGTTTTTTATGATTTTCCCCATGGTTTTCTATGAAAACCTAACCATGGATATGATTTGGGTTTCTCCTAGATCATTCCCTCTTTACTATCTATTCTAAGGTCTGTAGTATTACATGAAGATAGTATCCATACCTGAGAATTAGACTTATCTCTCTGAAGCCTTCTCTTTGATCTTCTTCTCCACTTTCCTTCTCTTATCTTTCTCTTCTCCTTCTCTTCTCTTTCACTCAATCCAATTAGGGTTCTAAAAGGAGTGAAAGAGGCTTAGGGACGTCCTATTTATAGAGTAGAAACTCCAAAAATAAGTCCCATTGAGATTAAGAAAGAATCCCACTGAAATTTGGTAAGTTTCCAAATCACGGTTTCTGTCGGCAGACTGGGGGTCGATGAGGGGTTCGGAGATCCCGTCGACCCCTGGTTCTAAAATGTCCGACCCCCGGTTAAAAACTTAGGGTCTGACTTTTCTATCTTGGGGGGTCCGACAATGCCTAGCTGGGTGTGCGACCCTCCCCCTATTTTTAGTATTTTTGGGTCAGTTTAATACCTGGGATCTCTATCTCCCTCACGTACTTGATCCATTTGGCTCGACCATGATGGGTAGACCTAGTTCAAGGTGGTAAGACCGGGTTAGTTTGATACGGGTCTTACAACTCCCCCCTACTTATAAAAATTTTATCCTCAAAATTATACATACCTTCCGAGTCAAATAAATGAGGGTATTGCTTTCGAATAGCATTCTCTTCTTCCCATGTAATTTCTTCCATATCTTTACTTCTCCAGGTGACCTTAACATAAAAGATATCACGGTTGCGTAGTCATTATTCCTTTCGGCTGGTGATTTTAGTTGGTGTTACCTCAAATGTCAAATCATCAGTCAAATCAGGTAGATCTACTTTCAGAACGTGCGTTGGATCCTTGACATACTTCTTCAATAAGGAAATGTGAAATACGTCATGCACACTTGACATAGATGGTGGTTGTGCCAACTGGTACGCCACATTTCCATGCTTAGCTAAAATCTCATGTGGCCCGACATATCTTGGACATAGTTTCCCTTTCTGTTCGAACCGTTTCAATCCTCGCATAGGCGATACTTTTAAGAATACTTTATCACCCACGATGAATTCAAGGTCTCGGCGTCGGGTATCCGCATATTGCTTCTAATGATTTAGAGCTGTTCTCACTAATTCCTTGATAATGTCGACCACTCGACAAGTCTCTTCAACAAATTCTGGTCCAACAATACTACGTTCCCCAACTTTATTCCAGAACAAAGGAGTTCGACACTTTCGTCCATACAGTGCTTCAAAGGGTGACATCTGTATAGTAGCCTGATAGCTGTTGTTATAAGCGAACTAAATCAATGGTAACTTTTCATCCCATGATCCTTTAAAATCAATTACGCATGCTCGAAGCATATCTTCTAGAATCTGAATTGTATGCTCTGACTGTCCATCTGTATGTGGATGGAATGCAGTACTAAACTTCAGTGTTGTACCCATAGCCTTTTGCAATCCTTCCCAAAACATTGAAGTAAATCGTGGATCTCTATCGGACACAATGCTTTCAGGTACACCATGTAATCGCACAATGTTATCCACATACAACTTAGCTAACCTCTCCAGTGTATACTGAGGTCGTATCGGTATAAAGCGAGCTCTTTTAGTCAGGCGGTCTACAATCACCCAAACTGCGTCAACTACTCGAGGAGTCAATGGTAATCTCGTGACGAAGTCCATAGTGATGCAATCCCATTTCCATGCTGGTTCCGGTAACAGCTGTAACAGTCCTGCCGGTCTTTGTTGTTCAGCCTTTACTTTCTGACAATTTAGGCATTGAGACACGAACTTAGCTACATCTGCTTTCATTCCTCTCCCCCAATATAATTTCTTTAGATCATGATACATTTTTGTACTTCCAGGATGTATCGAATAGATGGTGGTATGGGCTTCTTTCATCAATCGGTGTCTAATGTCTAAGCTTTCTATTTCAGGTACACATATTCTTCCATTGTACTTCAGTACCATTTCTTCGTCAAAGGTTAACTCAGGGTTAGTTCGACCTTTTTCGATGTCCTCTTGTACCGTTCTTACGTATGGGTCTGATTTGATAGCTATCTTCACTTCATCAACTATATCCAGTATAATCTTCAATGCGGCGAACATATTTGAAAACCGATGAATAAACCCTTGGTTGGCTGATCCATCTGGTGCATCTATCACAAACTGCTCATTACCGTGCTTGAATACCTTTTTGATAGTACACATTGCCGTAGTTGTGCTAAGCTCTCCCGGAGATTTTATCATTGTCTTTCTACTCAACGCATCGGCTACTACATTAGCTTTCCCCGGATGATACTGGATATCACAATCATAGTGTTTCAATAGTTCCAGCCATCTTCTTTGTCTCATATTTAGCTCCTTCTGATTAAATAGATAAGTAAGACTTTTATGGTCTGATTTAATCTGAAACTTCTCCCCGTACAGATAATGTCTCCATATTTTGACAGCATGTACTACTGCCGCTAGTTCCAAATCATGTGTAGGATAGTTCTTTTCATGTGTCTTCAGTTGTCTTGAGGCATAAGCAATTACTTGTTCTCCTTGCATAAGTACACATCCTAGTCCCAGTCCTGACGCATCAGTATACAAGATAAATGGTTGTCCTAGAATCGGGATGGTCAAGATTAGAGCTGATATCAATCTCGCCTTCAAGGTTTGGAAACTCTTCTTGCATTTATCCATCCAAACATACTTCTCGCCTTTCTTTGTCAAACTGGTAAGAGGTACGGCAATTCGGGAATAGTCTTCCACAAATCATCGATAACCCAGCTAGACCCAGAAAACTTCTAATTTCTGTAACACTCTTCGGTGCTTCCCACTTTACAATAGCCTCGATCTTGCTAGGATCCACTTTGATTCCTTCAGCGGATACTACAAGGCCTAGAAATGCAACTTCCTTTAGCCAAAACTCACACTTTGTAAATTTGGCGTAGAGCTTTTCCTTCCGTAGTCGCTGCAGAGCGACGTTTAGATTCTTAAAATGTGTTTCCTCGTCCTTGGAGTAGACTAATATATCATCAATGAATAAAATAACCGACATATCCAACATGTCATGGAAAACCCGGTTCATAAGTTCCATAAAGGTTGCTGGTGCGTTCGTCAATCCGAAAGACATGACCAAAAATTCATAATGTTCATATCTGGTCCTGAATGCTGTATTGGGAATATCACCATCCTTAATCTTTAGCTGATGGTAGCCTGACCGAAGATCGATCTTGGAGAACACTTTGGCACCTTGATTGATCGAATAGGTCATCGATCTGAGGCAATGGATACAGATTCTTGATGTTCAGTTTATTCAGTTCTCCGTAGTCTATACACAATCAACGCTTCTGTCCTTCTTCTTCACGAATAATACTGGCGCTCCCCACGGTGATATACTAGGGTGAATGTAACCCTTGTGCAGCAGTTCTTGTAGTTGTACTTTCAATTCCTTCAGTTCAGTAGGAGCCATTCGATAAGGTGCTTTCGATACTGGTGCAGCTCCAGGTATAAGATCTATAACAAACTCTGTAGCTCGGTCGGGTGGTAATCCTGGTAATTCTTTAGGAAATACGTCTGGATAGTCCCGTAGGACATCAATTTCTTCCATTCATGGTGTTTCCATGATAAGGTCGATCACAGATACTAAATACCTGACCGCTCCTTTCTCAAGGCACATCTTAGCCTTTAGCGCCGAGAGTATGAGCTTTCGTTTACGGGGAAGTATGGTTCCTGAAAAATTAAACTCTGCTCCTTCCTTGTCTTTAAATGTCATCTTCTTTTCAGCACACAATAAGTTTACAGAATGTCGAACTAACCAGTCCATTCCCAAGATGACGTCAAAGACTGCCATTTCAAGTTGGATCAAGGTCGCATCCAAGGTCTTTTCACCAATAAGAACGGGACATGGTCCATAACCTTTTTCTAACTCCACTTCTAATCCCATAGGTGATCGTACAAGTAGTTTGTAGTCTAAGGATTTAAGTGGTAGATTTAACTTCTTTCCAAACGTCACAGATATAAAGGAATGAGTAGCTCCTGAATCAAAAAGTACTCTGGCGGGTATGCCATTAATAGGTACGATACCTGTAATTTGTCTTGGTTTAGAATACATTCTCATACAATGTAATACAACTAACTTAAATGTAAGTCATACCTGTGACCACATCAGGCGATGTGGCAGCATCCTCAGACGTAACCGCGTAAACTCATCCGATCAACGGGTGGGAGAGCTTCTAGCTGCTCAGCACGTATCGGATCAGTGGATGGGAGAGTTGAGGGATGCTCAGCGTGTGACTGACCAATGGGTGGCTGATCTCTCAGCTAGTCTCCAGACGACCCAGACTCAGATAGCTTGGTTGACCAGAGTCTACGCTGAGGACTATGATAGAGACCGTGAGGCACCGCCTCCCCCATCACCTCCAGCTTCTTGATGTTCTTCTTTTACTTTTCTTTTTGTATTTCAGAGTAGCTGTCCGGACTGTGGACTGTACTCTACTTTAATCATATATATATAAACATTTGTTCTTCCTATTGGTTGTATATAAATTTGTTTCACATTTAATAGATGCATTATTCTCTTTCAGTTTAGTCTTAAACAACACAGATGCTTATGGTGTATTATTATTACATTTTTTAAATTTTTTTATTGTATCTCAGTTCACGACCTTTTGTGGAAGTATACGGTTTCACAGATAAAGCCTGAGATGCTTTGATACCAAGTTGTCACACCCCAATTTTGTACCATTCAGAATGGTGTGATGAACCGCTAATAAACCAACGATTCAACCAGGATCTCTAATAGGCGGTATCCATTAAAAATAAAATCATGCACATCCACAACCATAATCAGAATAAATACACAATAGCGGAAGTCTTATAGTAAATGAACTAAGAACTCTAACTGTAATAATCATAATTAAAATATCAAGTTATTGTTGTATCTATTGAGACATAAATAAATAAAATATCAATTACATCCCTTTACAAATTCAAATAAAATCCTAATAGAATACGCATGAGTTGCACTCGCATGAGGGGTCATGCGTATCCTCTAAGTCTTCAACTTCCATCGCAGCAATACGTGCATACACCGGAGCATTCATATAATCTGCAACTGTAGTACCTGCATCATCAACTAAAAATATTCGACGTCGGGAGGGTGAGCACACATCATGGCTCAGTGAGCAAGCAAAATAATGCAACAAACATATGCATCCATTCAATTTATATCTTTGGTCTGCTAAATAAGTTTGCAATGTGCTATAGAAAGGATAGGTGGCCAAAGGTCACGTTTATTGACGCCGCACCTCTATACACGAGTGTGTGAAGCCGCCCAAAGGTAACGTTTATTGTCGACCCACATGCACCCACCATAGACAATGTACACGTAAATGTCACGTTTATTATTGTACCTGTTGACCATACCAACACGTAAGCCCCTGCTGGCGTGGGCTCGCAAACTGGGCTCGCAACTAACCAATCCTAATGCCAATCCGTGTATCCAAGGCCTCACCCCAGCATCCCTCAATACGTCCATAGGGACAGGGCTAAGGCCCCCGACAGAGTCAGAGACTACACGGTCCGAGACCACCTCCCCTCATACCCTACGACGTAATAGTTCTGGTAAGGTAATGGCGATACGACGATGTCAGTGGACAAGACTTGAGTTTGAAATAGAGCTAGAATGGTGAGGCCCCGCCAATGACACGTCCCCCTGATACTCGCTCGCATCAAGCACACCAACCACACACATACATCGACATGCCTATTCCTATCATCATCATCATCATCATGTTATAAATAATAATTAAATATGCATGAACAGTAATAATAGAAATATTGGATGACATGTTGAATGCACATAACAATCATACATGCATAAAATCAATCATGGCATTGGACTCAAGAATAAAACAGTTTATTATTAACCAATTAGTTAGGTCTTGTTCCCTCACCTTTACTTGATCATAGGTCCTCTTTCAAGCTTTAAGAATCAACTATATATCGATATTATATCACTAGAAGACCTAATCAAGTCGATAGAATTTAATTATAATTAATTCAGACTTTAAAAAGCATGTTGTTAACTGGGGGTCGATGCCAGGGTCGGAGGTTCCATCGACCCTGGCTGCGACCACCCATAGTCTGGACTTCCCGAACACTGGGGGTCAACTGTTAGGGTCTGGTAGGGTCGATTGGCCATCGACCCCCCGTGCGACCCCCTGTGGGTTTTGTCAAATTTTCCTCCTTTGGTCCATTCCTTCGTGTTTGGGGTCCTATGGCTTGCTTCTACAATCCATTCCTCACATGTTCTATTGTCTAGAACCATAGTTCATTCACCTATATGGTTTTTTATGATTTTCCCCATGGTTTTCTATGAAAACCTAACCATCGATGGATGATTTGGGTTTCTCCTAGATCATTCCCTCTTCACTATCTATTCTAAGGTCTGTAGTATTACATGGAGATAGTATCCATACCTGAGAATTGGACTTGTCTCTCTGAAGCCTTCTCTTTGATCTTCTTCTCCACTTTCCTTCTCTTCTCTTTCTCTTCTCCTTCTCTACTCTTTCTCTCAATCCAATTAGGGTTCTAAAAAGAGTGAAAGAGGCTTAGGGACGTCCTATTTATAGAGTAGAAACTCCAAAAATAAGTCCCATTGAGATTAGAAAAGAATCCCATTGAAATTTGGAAAGTTTCCAAATCACGGTTTCTGTCGGCAGACTGGGGGTCGATGAGGGGGTCAGAGATCCCGTCGACCCCTGGTTCTAAAATGTTCGACCCCCGGTTAAAAACTCAGGGTCTGACTTTCTATCTTGAGGGGTCCGACCTTGCCTAGCTGGGTGTACGACCTTCCCCTTATTTTTAGTGTTTTTGGGTCAGTTTAATACCTGGGATCGCGATCTCCCTCACACACTTGATCCATTTGGCTCGACCATGAGGGGTAGACCTGGTTCAAGGTGGTAAGACCGGGTTAGTTTGATACGGGTCTTACACCCCTACTGGCGAGGGCTCACAAACTGGGCTCGCAAATAACCAATCCTAATGCCAATCAGTGTATCCAAGGCCTCACCCCAGCATCCCTCAATACGTCAATAGAGATAGGGCTAAGGCCCCCCGGCAGAGTCAGAGACTACACGGTCTGAGACCACCACCCCCCATACCCTACGACATAATAGTTTTGCTAAGGTACTGGCGATACGACGATGTCAGTGGACAAGACTTGAGTTAGATATAGAGCTAGAGTGCTGAGGCCCCGCCTTTGACACCCCCCCTGATACTCGCTCGCATCAAGCACGCCAAACCACACACATATATTCACATGCCTATTCCTATCATCATCATCATCATCATGTTATAAAGAATAATTTAAATATGCATGAACAGTAATAATAGAATATTGGATGACATGTTGAATGCACATAACAAACATACACGCATAGAATCAGTCATGGCATTGGACTCAAGAATAAAACAGTTTATTATTAACCAATTAGTTTAGGTCTTGTTCCCTCACCTTTGCTTAATCGTAGGACCTCTTTCAAGCTTTAAGAATCAACTAAATATCAATATTATATCACTAGAAGACCTAATCAAGTAGATATAATTTAATTAGAATTAACTCTAATTTTAAAAGCATGCTATTAACTGGGGGTCGATGCCAGGATCGGAGGTTCCATCGACCCTGGGTGTGACCACCCACGGTCTGGACTTCCCGAACACTGGCGGTCGATTGTTAGGGTCGGGTAGGGTCGATTGGCCATCGACCCCCGTGCGACCCCCTGTGGGTTTAGTCGAAATTCTCATCCTATAGTCCATTCTTCGTGTTTGAGATCCTATGGCTTGCTTCTACAATCCATTCCACACATGTTCTATGGTCTAGAACCGTAGTTCATTCACCTTTATGGCTTCTATGATTTCCCCCATGGTTTTTCATAAAAACCTAACCATGGGTGGATGATTTTGGGTTTCTCATAGATCATATCCTCTTCACTATCTATTCTAAGGTCTATAGAATTACATGGAGATAGTATCCATACCTGAGAACTAAGCTTGGTTCTCTGAAGCCTTCTCTTTGATCTTCTTCTCCACTTTTCCATCTCTTCTCTTTCTCTTCTCTTTCTCTTCTCTTTCTCTCAATCCAATTATGGTTCTAAAAGGAGTGAAAGAGGCTTAAGGATGTCCTATTTATAGAGTAGAAACTCCAAAAATAAGTCCCATTGAGATTAGGAAAGAATCCCATTGAAATTTGGAAAGTTCCTAATTAATGGTTTCTGTCGGCAGACTGGGGGTTGATAAGGGGGTCGGAGATCCCATCGACCCCTGGTTCTAAAATGTCCGACCCCCGATTAAAAACTCAGGGTCTGATTTTAGTAATGGGGGGTCCGACCCTGCCTTGCTGGGTATGTGACCCTCCCCCTTATTTTAATGTTTTTGGGTCAGTTTAATACCTGGGATCTCGATCTCCCTCACGTACTTGATCCATTTGGCTCGACCATGATGGGTAGACGTAGTTCAAGGTGGTAAGACCGGGTTAGTTTGATACGGGTCTTACAACTCCCCCCTACTTATAAAAATTTCACCCTCGAATTGTACATACCTTTCGAGTCAAATAAATGAGGGTATTGCTTTTGCATAGCATTCTCTTCTTTCCATGTAATTTCTTCTATATCTCTACTTCTCCAGGTGACCTTAACATAATAGATATCATGGTTGCATAGTCATCGAACCTTTCGTCTGGTGATTTCAGTTGGTGTTACTTCAAATGTAAAATCATCAGTCAAATCAGGTAGACCTACTATCAGAATGTACGTTGGATCCTTGACATACTACTTTAATAAGGAAATATGAAATACGTCATGCACACTTGACATAGATGGTGGTAGTGCTAACTGGTACGCCACTTTTCCACGCATAGCTAAAATCTCATATGGCCCGACATATCTTGGGCTTAGTTTCCCTTTCGGTCCGAACCATTTCAATCCTCGCATAGGCGATACTTTTAAGAATACTTTATCACCCACGACGAATTCAAGGTCTCGGCGTCGGGTATCTACATATTGCTTCTGACGATTCTGAGCTGTTCTCACTCTTTCCTTGATAATGTCGACCACTCGACAAGCCTCTTCAATAAATTCCGGTCCAACAATACTACGTTCCCCAACTTCATTCCAAAACAAAGGAGTTCGACACTTTGGGCCATATAGTGCTTCATAGGGTGACATCTGTATAGTATCCTGATAGCTATTGTTATAAGAGAACTCAATCAATGGTAACTTTTCATCCCATGAACCTTTAAAATCAATCACACATGCTCGAAGTATATCTTCTAGAATCTGGATTGTACGCTCTGACTGTCCGTCTGTCTGCGGATGGAATGCGGTACTAAACTTCAATGTTGTACCCATAGCCTTTTGCAATCCTTCCCAAAACTTTGAAGTAAATCGTGGATCTCTATCGGACACAATGCTTTCAGGTACACCATATAATCGCACAATGTTATCCACATACAGCTTAGCTAACCTCTCCAGTGTATACTTAGGTTGTATAGGTACAAAGCGAGCTGTTTTAGTCAGGCGGTTTCAATCACCCAAACTGCGTCAACTACTCGAGGAGTCAATGGTAATCCTGTGAGGAAGTCCATAGTGATGCAGTCCCATTTTCATGCTGGTTCCAGTAGAGGCTGTAACAGTCCTGCCGGACTTTGTCGTCCAGCCTTTACTTTCTGACAATTTAGGCATTGAGACATGAACTTAGCTAATCTGCTTTCATTCCTCTCCACCAATATAACTTCTTTAGATCATGATACATTTTTGTACTTCCAGGATGTATCGAATAGATGGTGGTATGGGCTTCTTTCACAATCGGTGTCTAATGTCCAAGCTTTCTTTTTCGGGTACACATATTCTTCCTTTGTACTTCAGTACCTTTTCTTCATCCAAGGTGGACTCAGGGTTAGTCCTACCTTTTTCGATGTCGTCTTGTACCATTTTTAGGTAAGGATCTGATTTGATATATGTCTTTACTTCATCAACTATATCCGGTATAATCTTCAATGTGGCAAACATATTTGAAAACCGATGAATAAAATCCTTGGTTGGCTGATCCATCTAGTGCATCTATCACAAACTGCTCCTTACCATGCTTGAATACCTTTTCGATAGTACACATTGCCGTAGTTGTGCTAAGCTCTCCCGGAGATTTTATCATTGTCTTTCTACTCAACGCATCGGCTACTACATTAGCTTTCCCCGGATGATACTGGATATCACAATCATAGTCTTTCAATAGTTTCAGCCATCTTCTTTGTCTCATATTCAGCTATTTCTGATTAAATAGATAAGTAAGAATTTTATGGTTTGATTTAATCTGAAATTTCTCTCTGTACAAATAATGTCTCCATATTTTGATAGCATGTACTACTGCCGCTAGTTCCAAATCATGAGTGGCATAGTTCTTCTCATGTGTCTTAAGTTGTCTTGAGGCATAGGCAATTACCTATTCTCCTTGCATAAGTACACATCCTAATCCCAGTCCTGACGCATCAGTGTACACGATAAATGGTTGTCCTGGAATCGGGATGGTCAAGATTGGAGCTGATATCAATCTAGCCTTCAAGATTTGGAAACTCTTCTCGTATTTGCCCATCCAAACAAACTTCTCGCCCTTCGTAGTCAAACTGGTAAGAGGTACGGTAATTCGGGAATAGTCTTCCACAAATCGTCGATAATATCCACCTAGACCCAGAAAACTTCTAATTTCTGCAACGTTCATCGGTGCTTCCCACTTTACAATAGGTTCAATCTCGCTGGGATCCACTTTAATTCCTTCAGCGGATACTACATGGCCTAGAAATGCGACTTCCTTTAACCAAAACTTGCACTTTGAAAATTTTGCGTAGAGCTTCTCCTTCCATAGTCACTGCAGAGCAGCGTTTAGATTCTTAACATGAGTTTCCTCATCTTTGGAGTAGACTAATATATCATCAATGAATACAATAACCAACGTATCCAACATGTCATGAAAAACCCGGTTCATAAGTTCCATACAGGTTGCTGGTGCGTTTGTCAATCCAAAAGACATGACCAAAAATTCATAATATCCATATCTGGTCCTGAATGCTGTCTTGGGAATATCACCATCCTTAATCTACAGTTGATGGTAGCCTGACCGAAGATCGATCTTGGAGAACACTTTGGCACCTTGCAACTGATCGAATAGGTCATCGATCCGAGGCAATGGATACCGATTCTTCATTGTCAGTTTATTCAGTTCTTGGAAGTCTATACCGAATCGAACACTACCGTCCTTCTTCTTCACGAATAATACTGGCACTGTAAGAACCGTAATTTGAAAACCCGGTCTAATCCGTGGTTCTATATAATGACAGGTCTCCCAATCATAACCGGACCGGAAGGCGAAGTCGGGTGATGAACCACTCAATTTTCAGGTATGAGAACATGCGAAAAAGTGTAAAAATCTCATACCGGTCTCACTATACCGGTTGCGGTTAGTGCAACCGGTATGTGCAGCCGGTATGGGTACACCGGTCTGAGCATACCGGTCTGAGTGACTCAGACCGGTATGTGCGACCGGTATGTCCAGTTTCGGCTGGAGACGGACTCCAGCGGGTCCCTCACTCTGAATTGAAACTTGGAAAGTTTCCAATTGCGGGAAACCTTCCTATGAACGGCCTCCCACTATTAACAGAGACATTAGCACTCCTTCTGACCCTTCTCAAAACCCTAGCCGTCTGGAGGAGAGCTGAGAAGGAGCAAGGAGGAAGAGGCCACCCAGGAAGGAGGTTTCTGTTAGAGGAGTACATCGCCAATCGACAAACACCGTCGGTAAGTGCTCAATCCTCTTAGTAATATTAGGATGTCGGATCGGAGCCGTGAAGTGGCGCAGCGATCCAAAAGGCCTAGAATTTCCATTGGTTTTCTCATTAGGATCTAATCTAGGTGTGATACGGCATTTTAGTCGAAATCAAAATACCAATAGAGTTTTTGAATCTTATAATGGGTTAGGAGAAACCCAAGAAATCGAGCCAATGATCTAAGGGAAAGGGAGATCCGAGATCAGGCTCTCCGATCCAAACCACGGACTATACCGGTTGGACACAAGGTCCGACGGTATGGGCCTGCGGTATATACCGGAGGCACATACCGGTCTCACATATGTGCAACCGGTATATACAGCAACCGATATACATACCGGTGGCACATACCAGTCTCACTATATTGAGACCGGTACCTACGACCGGTATGCCTCCCGAGCCTGGTTTGCTTGGCCAAACCTGGTTCTGACCTCTATAACCTTAATAAATGGATTCTAACATTTGAGTATGAATATGTAGGACCTATAGACAACGTGAGTAAACCCTGTGACACAGAGCAGGATTGTTATCATGCGTCAAGTAAGGGACAAGACCCCAACTCTAATTAATTAAATAACAGTAAACCTTGTGAATAATTTTATGTTTATTTGATTGCATGATGTTTGCGCATCTCACATGCCATGTAGTTGTCTCTTTTATTATTATCTAATCATGCATTTCATATGCTAGGATTGTTGGATGTTAGGCATGTATATGTTTTAGTTAGTATGTGGAATGTGAAGGGGGGTGTGCCTTGGATATATCCACAGCTAACACTTTTCTCGTATTGCCTTCTACCTTAGCAAACTCAGTGCGAATAGGGTATCAGGGGGAGGACGTGGGATTGTGGTTCTTTCTACCCACCAGACTCGAGTCCAATCCCTATGTCGTAGGGAGTTGTGCTAGGGTAGGGTCATATTGCCTTTTACTTTAGCAGACTTAGTGCGAATAGGGTATCTGGGAGAGGACGTGGGATTGTGGTTCTTCCTGCCCGCCAGACTCGAGCCCTATCTCTATGTCATAAGGAGCCGTGCTGGGGTAAGGCCATTGATACTGTATTGGCATTTAGGACTGGTAAGAAACAGAACCCACTTGCAAGCCCTTGTTAGTAGGGGTTTAGGTACTGGTACGGTGTTGGGTATCAGGGGGAGGACGTGGGATTGTGGTTCTTCCTGCATGCCAGACTCGAGTCCTATCTCCATATCGGAGTGAGTGATGTGGGGCAACAGCAGTAGTGTGGTAGGTGCTTGACTGTTGGGGGTGCTCACACTCTCGTGCATGAAGGTGCGATGGTCGCCAAACCTTACCATAGTATATTTGCAAGTTATACCTGACCCAATTTGTAATGTTATTTCATGCATTTTGTATGTTGCATTGGTCTTGTACTTTACTGAGCTAAGTTGGAGCTCACCCGAATATATTCTATTTCTTTTTCAGATCTTGATGCAGGGTATACTGTGGAAGACTTTATGACTGCCACAGCTTACAGTACGGTGGCTGCCCTGGATACACAGACTGTAGAGGACAAGCATGTTGCATCATGCGAGTGCTCATTCTGTGTTTTACTTCAATTATGATTTATTTTCTTTTAATACAATGTAATAATTTGAATATTTATTTTTAATTACAACATAGTACTCAGTTCATTTATCTTTTATTTCCGCTGCTATGTATTATTCTCTGATTAAGTTAGATTGCATGGGAATGATTGGTTGACACGATCTATTGAGATCCTGGTGTGAACCGTGGTTTAGAGCCGGTTCACTCACACTTCTGGTTCAGCCGGGATTGGGGTGTGACAACTTGGTATCAGAGCACTTAGGCTCTGTCCTGCTAACCATTCTGCATCTAACTGTGTTCAATGAGCTGAGTTAGGAAAATTAAAAACTTTAATAAGAACACACCATAAGCTTGCGTGTTGTTTGCGTGTTGTTTGAGACTCAAGAAAGATGCATAATATACTATTAATGAAAGAACAAATACAAGTACTGAAGTAGTAAGAGAAACAAATAACAATTTCATAAATTTTCTTTAGTACAAGTGAACAACAGAGTACAGTCCACAAGCCGGACAGTTACTCTAGTTGTCACACCCCAATTCTGATCCAAGCAGAATGGTGTGAGTGAACCGTCATTGAACCAACGGTTCACACCAGGATCTCGAATAGGCTGTGTCCACCCATACAAACCAATTACACATAACCACAATCAGAATATAAATCTACAGCGGAAGACTTTAAATAGAATGAACTGAGTATCTAATGATAATTTAAATAAATATCCCATTATTCAAATTCAAACACATAGAATAATAATCTTTTACATCCCTTTAATCAAATAAAAAATAACTGAAATAAATAAATAAAACAAATCAAAGGTACACGTAGAAAGGGCACTCGCATGAAGCATCATGCTCGTCCTCCCCTGCTTGTACATCCAAAGCTGCTACACCTCCATACGCCGGAGCGTTCACATAATCGTCCACAGTGTATCCTGCATCAACATCTAAAACAATGTGTACACAAAGGGTGAGCTCACAACACGGCTCGATAAGACAATCGAGACAGTTTCACAAGATTATGCATTGGTTTTAAGTTTACAATGTGCTATAGAAAGGTTTGGTGGCCCCCGCACCTCTATACACGAGTGTGTGACATCGCACAGTAGATCACACTACCACCAACCCACATGCACCCATCATGGAATAGAGATAGAGCTAAGGTATACCCGCACCTCCCCGATACTCTACCCATACCAGTACCTAAGCCCCTCTCGGCCGGGGCTGCAAGCGGGCTCGCAACTAACCAATCCTATATGTCAACAATGTATGCTCTATCCCAGCACAACCGTCTACGGCATAGAGATAGAGCTAGAGCGTGCAG
Source organism: Protea cynaroides (assembly GCA_028583415.1). NCBI lineage: Eukaryota > Viridiplantae > Streptophyta > Magnoliopsida > Proteales > Proteaceae > Protea > Protea cynaroides. The sequence goes on along the minus strand of CM053267.1, from coordinate 4,447,898 downwards.
GCGGGGCCGGAGACCACCATACCTCACCTCCCCCTGATACCCTATCCACAACTAACCCACTAGGATAGAAACAATACGCAGGTAGACCCTATCCCAACATAACTCCCTACGGCATAGAGATAGAGCTAAAGCATCGTGGACAAGCCAGCGTTGACTCGGAATCCTCAGTCCCACACAACGATGGCCGGGACAACATCAATATCGGAGACCACCGTACCACGATCTTCCCCGATACCCCACCCGTACCAAGCATGTTAAGACGGAATACTACAAAAAGTGCCGGTGTAAAGAGCGATCCCAGGCCCATGCCCCACTCCTCACACCAACGAAAACAATCACATGCCTAACAATCACATCCTATGAATGCATGAACAATAATAATAACTGAAAGTAAAGGATGGCATGTGAATATGCACAAACATCACATCATAGATATTCAATGATTAACAACGATTTCTTGTCCATTAATTATTAGGTTTAGGTCGGATTCCCTTACGACGCTCGTTCGATCACTTGCTCCACGTCGCAAGATCCAAACGATAAGTCACAAAGTCCTACATAATATTAGGGTTTCATTAGAATATATTGTTTAGGGTTTCGTGTTGGTCGGAAACCAACGGAGATCACAAACTACCCTCACAGAGCTGACCGGTGGCATATACCGGTCGCAGCTATGTGGGAAAGACTGGCGACCGGTAGGGTCAGCCGGTCCCCCACGAACAACCCCCCGAGAGGTAGCGGTCGCAACATACCGGTCGCACTATGTGCAACCGGTATAGTCGACCGGTATGTCTCCGGAAGACCATACATGGGTTTTCGATTGCCGTCGACCATCCTCCATGGATTTTCGGGGGTTCCTCCTATCCATTCTAAGTCTAGGCTTTGAGTTAGAGTTATCCCCAACTCATTCAAGTCTCGTTTCGATGAATATCATCTCGAAACTCAAATCTAGGGTTTGACGGCAACTTAGGGTTTATTGGCCAATTTAGGGTTTTAGATCAATACCTACTTTGCATGGTATTGATCCACCCACACAACTATCATAGGGTAAGAAGAGGGATTCAAACACTTACCGTTGACTGGCGTAGCGTGAGCTTCGTCGAGCGGTAATGGCGGCACCTCCTTCTTCTTCCTAGCTCCTTCTCCTTTCCAAGCTCTTTCTCTTCTCTAGGGTTTGTGAGAGACAATGGAAAGGATTAGAGGGGTTTAAGGGTGTATTTATAGGCTGGAAATAGGGTTTAGTAACCCTACTAGGATTAGGAAACTTATAGGATTCGAAATCAGGAAGCGGGACCCGCGAGACCAATTTCCAAATTCCGCACATAGCTATGCAGGCCATACCGGTCGACCGGTACCATCATCCGGTACAATCAACCGGTATCTAAAATCAGGTATAATTGGTCGACTTTGGTCCGATTTTGTACCTGTTTGTTATCCGCTTGCCCCGTCTGGCTCGGTGATGATCGGAAGACCTGTCATGACACAAAACCAAGGTTTAGACCGGGTTTTAAGAGTGCGGGTCTTACAACTCCACCACCCTTAAAAGAAATTTCGTCCCAAAATTTGCATGTAGGTACTACAACTCCCCCACCCTTAAAAGAAATTTCGGCCTCGAAATTTGAACGTATCTTGATCGTCAAAAAGGTTAGGGTACTCCTTCCTCATCGCGCTCTCTTCTTCCCAATTAATTTCCTCCACATTTTGGCTTCTCCAATGCACCTTCACATAATGGATATCCTTGGTTCGAAGTTGCTGAACTTTTTCGGCTTGAGAGCATTATAGGCACCACTTCGAAAGTTAAGTCTTGGTCAAGTCCGGAGGATTAGCGCTCAAGATATGCGATGGATCTCTGACATACTTCTTCAATAATGATACATGGAACACACTATGAACGCTAGACATAGATGGTGGTAGAGCCAATTGATATGCTACATTACCACGTCGATTCAATATCTCATATGGTCCCACATACCTGGGGCATAGCTTCCCCTTTTTACCAAACCGTTTCAGACCTCGCACCGGTGACACCTTCAAGAATACTTTGTCACCCACTCCAAACTCCAGATCTCGACGTCGATTATCTGCATAGTGCTTCTGTCGAACTTGAGCTGTCTTTACTCTCTCTTTGATCTGATCGATTACTCGGCAAGTTTCTTCAACAAACTCCGGTCCTACAATTCTTCTTTCCCCAGTTCATTCCATAACAGGTCTTGAGATATGGATCCTGTAGGATTGCTACCTTGACTTCATCAATTAGGCTCGGTGAGATCTTCAATGCGGCAAACATCATAGTGAACTTATGAATCAAGCCTTGCTCAACTGGATCTTCTGTAGTTTCAATAATATGTTCTTCATCAATTTCCATTGAACTAGAGGCTGCGGCACCCAATGCAGCATTTGTACTTGGTCTGCCTCGGGCTTTGATGCCCACTTTACGCTAAGGCGTCAGCCACCACATTTGCTTTGCCGGATGGTACTGGATGTCGCAATCATAATCTTTTAACAATTCCAGCCATCTCCTCTGTCTCATATTTAGATCCTTACGAGTGAAAAGATAAGTTAAGCTCTTGTGATCGACTTGATCTGAAACTTTTCACCGTACAAATAGTGTCTCCAAGTCTTGATTGCATGAATAACCGCTGCTAGCTCCAAGTCATGCGTAGGATAGTTCTTCTCATGCTCTTTTAAGCTGTCTTGATGCGTAGCGATCACCCGTTCTCCTTGCATCAGAACACACCCAATACCCAACCCTGAAGCATCCGTATATAGAGTAAGCGGTACCCTTGGTTCGGGGATGGTTAGGATAGGTGCGAGAGACAAGTCTTGACTTCAAGGTTTGGAAGCACTTCTCACACTCATCTGTCCATATAAATTTCTCTCCCTTCTTGGTCAATCGGTGAGTGGAACCGCGATCCGGAGTAATCTTCCACGAATCTTCTATAATAACCAGCCAACCCAAGGAAACTACGAATCTACGCAACAGATTTTGGTGCTTCCCATCCTACTATAGCAGCTATCTTGCTTGGATCAACCTTGATACCGACTCCGGATACAACATGGCCCAAGAAAGCCACTTCCTTCAGCCAAAACTCGCACTTCTTGAATTTTGCATAAAGCCTCACATCCCTCGGCCGTTGTAGGGCTGCCCTCAAATGCTTGCCGTATGAGTCTCCATGTCCTTAGAGTAAATCAATATGTCATCGATGAATACGATGACCGAAGTGTCCAACATGTCATGGAACACTCGGTTCATCGGTTCCATAAGCGAGCGTTGGAGCATTGGTCAACCCGAAAGACATACCGGAAACTCATAATGCCCATACCTCGTCCGAAAGCAGTCTTCGAATATCTCCGGCCTTGATTTTCAATTGGTGATACCCGATCGGAGATCGATCTTCGAGAAAACCTTTGCACCCCGCGGCTGATCGAGCGGATCATCGATCCTAGGCAAAGGATACCGATTCTTGATCGTCAACTTGTTTAGCTCACGGTAGTCAATACATAGTCGTACACTTCCATCTTTCTTCTTGACGAACAACACACAGGTGCTCCCCAAGGCGATATACTAGGTCGTATGAAGCCCTTATCCAGCAATTCTTGTAATTGGGTCTTCAACTCCTTTAACTCGGTCGGGGCCATCCTGTATGGTGCTTTAGACACGGAGCCAAACCTGGTATAAGGTCTATCACAAACTCCGTAGCCCCGTCGGTGGTAAGCCCTGGAAGATTTTTGGAAATACATCTGGAAACTCCCGAACCACCTCTATATCTTCCATCTTGAGTGACTCTTTGTGAGGTCGACTACGGATCCGAGATAACCCACTCCCCCTTTCTCCAAGCATCTCTTAGTCTTTAGGGCGGAGAGGATCAACTTCCGCTTCCTAGATAGCTTAATCCCAGCGAAACTATATTCCTTTCCCTCTTTGTCGGTAAGCATAAGCTTCCTTTCACCACATAAAAGGACGGCCGAATGATGGCCTAGCCAATCCATCCCTAAAATGACATCAAAATCTGCCATCTCAAGTATTACTAGGCTTGCTTCTAAGTCTCGGCCCTCGATACTTACAGTACATGGTCCATAATACTTGGTCAAAGCCACTTCGACTCCTAGTGGAGAGCGAACTATCAAGCTTGGGTTCAATTGCTTGATTGGTAACTCCATTCGCTTCCCAAAAAACGCGAAACAAAGGAGTGCGTGGCCCCGGAGTCAAATAATACTACGGCGGGTAAACCGGCTACATTTACAATTCTGGAATATATTGCCCCTTAGTTCTATATGCTCATGCAAGCCGAAAGAATAAACCAAATAGTAAGGGATAAAGTCGTACCGGTTACCACATCGGGTGATGCGGCTGCCTCTTCGAGTGGTATTTGCATAAACTCGGCTTCTTTGGGGAGCTTGCTTCTTAGGTAGCGTGCAGTTCCTTGCAACATGTCCCAGTGGTTGACGGTTATAACATTTAATATTTGGGTTGGGTCCGGCGAATTGTGGCACAGGTGGTGCCGGGTTGTTTCTCGCAGGTCTTGTAGCGGTCTGCCCCTGTATGGGCGGAATGGTCTAGTATTACCGCCACCCAAGCTCTCTCCGGCCAGATCTCTTCACTCCCCTATTACGGCGAAGAAGCTGTCCCTCCGATTGGACTCTATCACCCTCGCAACCTGCCTTGCCTCGTTGTAAGTCTTCTTGTCCGGACCCAAAAGGTGCTCTCGATGCTCCCACGTAGTCCCATGGTGAACCTACGTATCTTTGTCTCCTCTTCCCGCATCTTGGCTGGTGCGAAGAAGAACAGCTCTTCGTACCTCTGGCGATATGCATCTACGATCGGCCCGACCTCTTTGCGAGGTTGAGAAACTCTCTCTCCTGAAGCTCTTTGGGAAGTATTTGTCGAAGAAAGCCACTTTAAACACTTCCCAGTCAACTAGTGTGTACTTGTTCTCTAGATATGCCCGTGTGGAATTCCACTAAGCATTTGCGTCCTCTCTCAGCATATGAGTGGCAAACAGAACCTTCTCCTCCTCCGTTGCAAGTCATCAATCGAAAGTTCTTTTCCATTTTGGAAACCCCTTGTGCTGGCCACAATGGTTTCCCTGTCCCGCCCGTGAGCGATGAAGGTTTCAACTTCAAGAATCTATCCACGACCTGCTCGGATCATGCTGTCCACTGTGTGTGCGCTCCGTACCATGGTGGTGGATACGGATACGCCCCCGGATACGTAGAAGGCGACGGAAACCGATGCGGTGGTGGTACATTCTGTGCTTGGCCCCTCGGCCTTGGGCTACTCTACACCGGTTGGGTAGTGTTAATTCCTCCTGACTCGGGCGTCTTTCCAGCGGAAACAGAACCTGCTTGCCTGAGCATCTTTAGTACTTCGCTCAGAAATTCCTTCTGTTCAGCTTGCATCTGATAGACCAAGTTTGTAACTATGGTCTCGGAATTCCTGTGGGGTGGTCCCGGTAATTCTGTCGGTACTTCCGGGACCTGTTCCTCCTCCACTTCAGGGCTGGTTTCTCTAACCTGGTCTTGCTCAGCTTGCTCTTCTTCTAGGCGCATCCTGGCCTGATGACGCTTCCGACCCCTTCGACCATTTCCACCTGCCATCTCAAACTATTTATTTGGATCTGAGAAGAAGACATAACACGTGAGAACATCAATAATAGTAGTGTTAGTCTTGAATAATACAGGGAAAAAATAGTCGAGAAGTAACATTTCAATTTACAAAATTTTAGAAGTTTTTAATTCAATTTTTCTGGCTCTTTGGGGCGTACCGGTCGCAACATACCGGTCGCACACCTGTGGAAATATGCTGCGACCGGTATAGTCGACCGATCAGAATTAAAATTCTGGCCGAGACATAGCGGTCGCATGTCTAGGAGATACCGGTCGACACTCTGTATACAGTGTTGTGACCGGTATAGTCGACCGGTCAGAAAAAATTTTCTGACCGAGACATAGCGGTCGCATACCTGGGGTGATACCGGTCGATAGGTATAGGCAAAACCGTCGACCGGTATGCCCAGAATTGACTTTAAAATCGCGAAAAAGTGAGATTTTTCTCACTTTTTCTTTTCTTCTTTCTCTCCGGTGGCGATTCTCCTCTGGGTTCCGAGTTGCTATAGTCCGACCGGTGCTATTTGAAGCCAATTCCTTCCATTCAAGACCTAGCACATCGTCTCCAGGTAGGTCTCTTCTCTCTCTCTCATATTTTTAGGAATTTCCCATATCGTCTTTATGTAGAAATTTAGGTTTTTCTTTGTTCGAGATGATTTAACCATAGAAGTTCCCTTTCTTTGGCTTGGAAAGGGTTTAGGGACCCCCAAGATCAAAAGCCCTCAACTAATTTGGGGTTCCACCGAACGGTTTTCCTAAAAATCAAATTTTTCCTCTTTTGACCTAGGTTTTTCCAATTTTTTTGAATTTTCTTGATTTTTCTTAATTTCTTGAAATTCCTTGCAATTTTTTGTTATAATAGCTTATGGTTGGTTTGTTGAAGAGTGTGGGGGTTACGTAAGTCCTCCTCCCCATGTTTTGGGTGAGTTCGAGGCTTTTTCTTGAATTATAGCCGTTATGCTGCTGAAATTTCGAAAATTTCTAACTTTTTATTTTTGTTTTCTTTTGTTTTGCAGATTTTACATGGCTCCTAGACGTGCTCTTGGCAAGCGTCCCCACGACTCGAGTTCACGTACCCCACAACCGCCAGTTCCCCAATTGGATGAGCAATGGTTCCGTTCTTTGGAAGCACAAGCTCGATTTCCATGGTTCGATAACAAAAATATAGAATCTGGGCGTCGGGTCAACGTGGAACAGTTAGACCGGTTCGACGTGCGAGCGGCGTTCGACAGGCTTGGTTGGTTGCCCGTCATCTCTTACACCTACACCACTCGTCCCAATCTTGTTAAGCATTTCTTTGCTAACCTAGAGCTGCATGGAAATGTGAACGATCCCAACCAAGGTAGGGATTTACGTATCTCCAGTTATGTCAGGGGTGTATACATCTCATTCAACACCCACCAGTTGGCCGACCTTCTAGGGGTTCCTAATGATGGAGACCTAGTGTATTGCCCTCCCAAAGCGAAGGGCTACTTGACTGAGGACCTGCGCCGGGAGATAGCTCATCAGATCTTGAACCTTGGAGCTCCTATGAAGGCGGCTAGCTTGGGACCTGTACCTCGGGTCTACGGTCGCATCGTCCGGCACAACATCGTCCCCCGGAGCGGCCATTATGGTGAGTTATCCCGGCTCACTCGGTACATCACTTACTTGCATCGACCGGAGAGCGGGTCTCTCTCCCATACCTCATCGTTAGGACTATGCATCGGGCGACCACGGCCGATCGGGCCGGTAACCTTCCCCTACGGTCGTCTCATTACTTTTCTTCTTCGCCGTGCGGGTGTGAGCATGAGAGGCGAGGTGACCGTCGAGGACACTATGGCGTCCGATATAGGCCGGGACGCCATTCGGAGGATGCGAGATGGTTGATCCGCCCGTTAGTGATGACGAGTTGGAGGCTCGCCCTCGTCCACTTGGGAGAGTAGCGGCAGCGGCAGCAGCAGCCGCGGCCAATGCGGCCTATGCGGCGAGAGATGGGGGATGATGATGATGGCGATGTAGTTGGGGAAGCACCGGTGCCTGCCCCACGGCCTCCACCTGTACCACCACCATCTGTTCCCACGGTTGGGCCATCTCGGCCCCCTCCCGGCTCGGTGTTGAGTATGTTTGCGAGATCGGGGGACACCCGGGAGGGTCATCCTGAGTCTCGGCGAGAGATGGGTCGGGGAGTTGGGGCCGCCGGCTCGTGGTCTACGGGTGACTCGGGACCGGGTGCATTGGCTTAGGGTCGCATCCGAGCGGGACTATGATATAGCTGACCCCATTCCTCCCGGGCCTCCTACCCCATGATTTCCATTTACTTTTCTTTTCATATGGCGGTTTATATAACGAGGGTAACTTTCCGGTTTGTGGGCTGTACACTGTAGCACTATTACATTTGATACACTTTTCTATTTAATGAAAGTTCATGGTTTTTCCTAACTAGTGTATGTGCACATATTAAGTTTCATATTTAGAATAGTACATTATTCTCTTTCTTAGTCCGTCTCAGGTATCAAACAATGCTTAGGGTGTGTTTGTATTAAGATTTTTAAACTTCCTAACTCAGTTCATCGACCAGGTTAAGTGCAGCATGGTTTGTTGGAGCGAGCCCGAGGGCTCCGATACCAAGTTGTCACACCCCAATTCCGATCCAACGAACGGTGTGAGTGAACCGTCATTGAACCAACGGTTCACACCAGGATCTCGAATAGGCCGTGCCCACCCATACAAACCAATTACACATAACCACAATCAGAATATAAATATACAGCGGAAGACTTTAAATAGAATGAACTGAGTATCTATTGATAATTTAAATAAATATTCCATTATTCAAAATCAAACACATAAAAATAATATCATTTACATCCCTTTAATCCAATAAAAATAACTGAAATAAATAAATAAAACAAATCAAAGGTACACGCAGAAAGGGCACTCGCATGAAGCGTCATGCTCGTCCTCTCCTGCCTGTACGTCCAACGCCGCAACACCACCATACGCCGGAGCGTTCACGTAATCGTCCACAGTATAACCTGCATCCAGATCTAAAACAATGTGTACACAAAGGGTGAGCTCACAACACAGCTCAGTAAGACAATCAGACAGTTTCACAAGATTATGCATGAGTAACAATCAATTTTATGCTGTGGTCTGGTTTTAAGTTTGCAATGTGCTATAGAAAGGTTTGGTGGCCCCCGCACCTCTATACACGAGTGTGTGGCGTCGCACCATAATCACACTACCACCAACCCACATGCACCCATCATGGAATAGAGATGGAGCTAAGGTATACCCGCACCTCCCACGATACTCTACCCATACCGGTACCTAAGCCCCTATCGGCCGGGGCTCGCAAACCGGGCTCGCAACTAACCAATCCTATATGTCAACAATGTATGCTCTATCCCAGTACAGCCATCTACGGCATAGAGATAGAGCTAGAGCGTGCAAGGCCGGGTCGGAGACCACCACACCTCACCTCCCCCGATACCCTATCCGCAACTAACCCACTAGGATAGAAACAATGCGCGGGTAGACCCTATCCCAACATAACTCCCTACGGCATAGAGATAGGGCTAAAGCATCGTGGACAAGCCAGCGTCGACTCGGAATCCTCGGTACCACACAACGATGGCGGGACAACATCAATATCGGAGACCACCGTACCACGATCTTCCCTGATACCCCACCCGTACCAAGCATGTTAAGACAGAATACTACAAAAAGTGCCGGTGTGAAGAGCGATCCGGGCCCATGCCCCCTCCACACACCAACGAAAACAATCACATGCCTAACAATCACATCCTATGAATGCATGAACAATAATAATAATTGAAAGTAAAGGATGGCTTGTGAATATGCACAAACATCACATCATAGATATTCAATGATTAACAACGATTTCTTGTCCATTAATTATTAGGTTTAGGTCGGATTCCCTTACGGCGCTCGTTCGATCACTTGCTCCACGTCGCAAGATCCAAGCGATAAGTCACAAAGTCCTACATAATATTAGGGTTTCATTAGAATATATTGTTTAGGGTTTCATGTTGGTCGGAAACCAACGGAGATCACAAACTACCCTCACGGAGCCGACCGGTGGCATATACCGGTCGCGGCTCGTGGGAAAGACTGGCGACCGGTATGGTCAGCCGGTCCCCCACGGACAACCTCCCCAGAGGTAGCGGTCGCATATCCGGTCGCACTATGTGCACCGGTATGGTCGACCGGTATGTCTCCGGAAGACCATACATGGTTTTTCGACCGTCGTCGATCATCCTCCATGGATTTTCAGGGTTTTCTCTTATCCATTCTAAGTCTAGGCTTTGAGTTAGAGTTATCCCCAACTCATTCAAGTCTCGTTTCGATGAATATCATCTCGAAACTCGAATCTAGGGTTTTACGGCAACTTAGGGTTTATTGGCCAATTTAGGGTTTTAGATCAATACCTACTTTGCATGGTATTGATCCACCCACACAACTAACATAGGATAAGAAGAGGGATTCAAACACTTACCGTTGAGGCGTAGCGTGAGCTTCGTCAAGCGGTAATGGCGGCACCTCCTTCTTCTTCCTAGCTCCTTCTCCTTTCCAAGCTCTTTCTCTTCTCTAGGGTTTGTGAGAGACAATGGAAAGGATTTGAGGGGGCTTATGGGTGTATTTATAGGCTGGAAATAGGGTTTAGTAACCCTACTAGGATTAGGAAACTTCTAGGATTCGGAAATCGGGAAAGCGGGACCCGGGAGACCAATTTCCAAATTCCCGCACATAGCTATGCAGGCCATACCGGTCGCCGGTACCATCATCCGGTACCATCAACCGGTATCTAAAATCAGGTATAATTGGTGGACTTTGGTCCGATTTTGTACGTTTATTATCCGCTTGCCCGTCGGGCTCGGTGATGATCGGAAGACTGTCATGACACAAAACCAAAGTTTAGACCGGGTTTTAAGAGTGCGGGTCTTTTAAAAAAAAAAACCAAAAAAAAAAAAAAAAAACAAATCCCTTTTTTTGGTGGGGGGGGGGTGTGTGTTTTGTTTTTTTTTTTTTTTTTTCCTTTTTCTTTTCTCTCCCCCTTTGGGCCCTTTGTGTCGGTTTGTGGGGGTGGGTGGTTGGGGGTCTCCCCCCCCCCCTCCCTCTCTTTTTTTTTTTTTTTTTTTTTTTTTTTTTTTTTTTTGTTTTTTTTTTTTTTTTTTTTTTTTTGTTTTTGGTTTTGTTGGTTTGTTTTGTATTGTTTTTTTTTTTTTTTTTTTTTTTTTTTTTTTTTGGGTTTTTGTGTTTTTTGGTTTTTTTGTTTTTTTTTTTTTGGTTGTTTTTTTTTTTTTTTTTTTTTTTTTTTCTTCTCTTCTCCCCTCCCCTTCTTTTTTTGGGGGGTGGGTGGGGGGGGGGGTTTTTTTTTTTTGGGGGGGGGGGTGGGTGTTTTTTTTTTTTTTTTTGGTTTTTTTTTTTTTTTTTTTTTTTTTTTTTTTTTGTTTTTTTTTTTTTTTTTTTTTTTTCCCCCCCCCCCCCTGGGGGGGGGAGTGGTAGCCGTTTTGTGGGGGCGACTGGGGTTTATTTTTTTTTGGTACTGAGTCAACTGGGATAACTCTCCATAGTGTCCACTCTAGGGAACAATGTCATGCTGTATGATCTGGCAGAATAGGCGAGGCTGAGGACGTAGATTAGAAGCCAACATGACATTTCCTGGTAATAAGATATGCTCAGCTATGGCTGCCCTCATGCCCTCAGTAAGATATCCTTTGGCTCTGGGCGGACAATAAATGAGTTCCCCGTCGTCAGGAATCTCTAAAAGAGCAGCTAGTTCTGCTGCATTAAATGAAATCATCACCCCTTTCACATAGCTGGTGATGCGAAGGTCTCTGGCATGCTCCCAATCATCTAAGTCACCTTCTACCTCCAGGTTGGTGAAGAATAGTTTTACCAAGTTGGGACGAGTAGTCTCTCTATACTGGATAAGAGGTAACCAACCTATTATCCCAAAAGCTGCCTCAACATCAAAGCGGTGAAGATGCTTCAAGTTAACAAAATGACCTACTTCGATACGCTTTTCTCGAAACCATGCTAAGTGTGAAGCGGCCACCTCCGACCAAAAGTACCTCTCATCATATAAGACAGGTACGGGATGTGGCCTGTGCATACCAGGCATAAACGATTGTTTCCCTGCTCCACGGCGTCTAGACATAGTGTATCTGTTAAACAAAGAACAAGAGTCAGTTAGAGACAAATTCAGAAAAATTTCGATAGTGTAACAATAGAAAATGGTGGGAAAGCCTAAAAAAAACACCCAGTATGAATGGAATAACTTATTGTGATAGTACAATGCTAGCATAGGTCAAACAATTTCATCAAAGCAAAGAAATGGAGGCATATTAACAAAGTTTATCAAAAATCCCGAAAAAAAAAACCTAGAAACCTTGGTCAAAAGTCAAAATTTTGAGATTTTCTTTAAACCAATCTATAGAACTTCAAATTTGTTTAGGGGTTTTACACATTTAGACCCCTAAAACCTTTCTCAAGCAATGAAAGAAGTTTTCTATGGTTAAAAATGTTCAAATCAAGAAAGAACTAGGATTTGGTATAAAAGATGATGAAAAATGTTCTAAAAGAGCGAAGAGAAGGATGAACCTACCTGAGAGACGAGATTGGTACTCTAGAATGAAGTAGAAACAATCTTAGGAGCACCGGATGCACTGTAGAGACTCGGAGACCCAGAGAGAAATCGCCACCGGAGTAAACTCTCAAGGGAAAAATGAGAAATGAGACAAAATCATGATTTTTAAAGTCTTTTTGGTGATACCGGTCGCACATCTGGGCTGGACTGTGCGACCGGTACCCCCCCTGCGGTATGGTGCGACCGGTACCTACCGCACGGTATACCGGTTGCACACAAATTTGGACTGTGCGATCGGTACTGCCTGCGATATGGCCAGACCGGTATGAATTGCCAACCATACCGGTCTCACTCCAGGAGAGACCAGTACTTCCGTCGGAACCCCATGGGGATTGGGAATACAAAACCATTCCGATAATCGGCCAAACATTATTCCAGACCTCACGCCTGCATGATATGACCAGAAAAAGGATGTTAGCGTATGTCTTTGTATTGACTATCGAGAATTAAACAAGCTCACTATCAAGAACAGGTACCCACTACCAAGAATATATGATTTGTTTGATCAATTACAAGGTTCGAGTGTATTCTCGAAGATTGATCTGAGGTCAGGGTGTCATCAACTCAAGATTAAGGAGGCATACATCCCCAAGACAGCTTTCAGGACGTGTTATGGACACTATGAGTTCCTTGTGATGTCCTTTGGTTTGACTAATGCACCTGCATCATTTATGGAGCTAATGAACAGAGTATTCCATGACATGTTGGATACGTCGGTTATCGTATTCATCGATGATATTTTCGTATAATCCTAGGATCAGGAAACACATGCAGGGCATCTAAGAGCAGCAGTACAAAGACTGAGGAGAGAGAAGCTCTATGCAAAATTCAAGACATGTGAATTCTGGTTAGATGAAGTGGCCTTCCTTGGTCACGTGGTGTTTGCTGAAGGAATCAAGGTCGATCCCAGTAAAATTTCTGCCATAGTAGGATGGGAGGCGCCGAAAACAGTTGCTGAAATTCGTAGTTTCCTGGGCTTAGCTGGATACTATAGAAGGTTTGTGGAGGATTATTCCAAGATTACGGTTCCACTCACCAGGTTGAACAAAAAGGGGGAAAAGTTCATATGGACTGATGAATGTGAGAAATGCTTCCAGACACTGAAGTCAAGACTGGTATCAGCACCTATATTGACTATTCCAGCTCCAGACTATCCATTCACACTATATGATGCTTCAGGTTTGGGACTGGGTTGTGTGCTGATGCAAGGAGAACAGGTGATAGCCTATGCCTCAAGACAGCTGAAAGAGCATGAGAAGAACTACCCTACACATGACCTAGAATTGGCAGCAGTCATTCATGCTATCAAGACTTGGAGGAATTACTTGTATGGCGAGAAATTCCAGATTAAGTCTGACCACAAAAGCCTGACATATCTGTTCACCCAAAAAGACCTGAACATGAGGCAGAAGAGGTGGTTAAAATTGCTCAAGGACTACGACTGCGACATTCAATATCATCCTAGTAAAGCCAATATTGTAGCTGTTGCTTTGAGCAGGAAATGGACATCAAATCCTGAAGCAGGACCAAGTACAAACACGGCATTGTGTGCTGCCATTTCTGGTTCATCAGAGAATGAAGAGTGATCCTTGATACAGTCAGCTGATGATCCAATTGAGCAAGGGTTGATACACAAGTTCACCCTTATGTTTGCGGCACTAAGAATTTTGCCGAATCTGAATGAAGTGGTAAAAGCAGCAATCCTACAGGACCCATACCTCAAAACAGTGCAGGAAGATTTGGAAAAGGGGCGAGCCAATCCTGATTTCACCTTGGATGCAGACAAGGTACTCAGATATCATGGGCGTTTATGCATACCTGAGAAGGAAGATCTAGAAATCAGAAATCGGATCATGTTGGAAGCCCACTCCACCCCATATTCAGTGCATCCTGGGAGCACAAAAATGTACCATGACCTGAAAAGGTTGTATTGGTGGAGGGGTATGAAAGCTGATGTGGCCCGACATGTGTTTCAATGTTTGAATTGTCAGCAAGTCAAGGCAGAAAGATAGAGACCCATAGGTGTATTACAACCATTACCCGAGCCAGCATGGAAATGGGATTGTATTACCTTGGATTTCGTCACTGGCCTACCTATGACTCCGAGGTCGGTAAATGCAGTATAGGTAATTGTAGATCGCCTCACCAAGACTGCAAGATTCATCCCTGTAAGACCACAATACACCATGGACAGGTTGGCAAGGTTATATGTGGACAATATAGTCAGACTCCACGGGGTTCCAGAGAGTATTGTGTCTGACCGAGATCCACGCTTCACATCTAAGTTCTGGGAAGGACTACAGAAGGCAATGGGGACGAAACTCAAGTTTAGCACAGCGTTCCACCCTAAAACAGATGGTCAGTCAGAAAGGACCATCTAGATTCTGGAAGACATGCTTCGTGCATGTGCTATTGACTTTAAGGGGGCTTGGGATGAGAATCTTTCCCTCATTGAGTTTGCCTACAAAAATAGCTACCAGTCTACGATCCAGATGGCCCTATATGAGGCCTTGTATGGCAAGAAATGTCAGACACCATTATTATGGGATGAAGTTAGAGAAAGACGTATCGTAGGACCAGAATTTATGGAAGAAACCTACAAGGCAATAGATCAAATCAAGAACCGAGTAAAGACAGCTCAGGTGCATCAAAAGCACTATGATGACAACAGGCGACGAGACCTTGAATTCATGATTGGTGATAAAGTTTTCTTGAAGGTGTCACCAGTAAGAGGACTGAAGCGGTTCGACAGAAAATGAAAATTATGTCATAGATATGTGGGACCATATGAAATTTTGTTGCGATGTGGCAAAGTAGCCTATCAACTTGCATTTCCACCAGCGATGTCTAGTGTCCACAACGTCTTTCACATGTCCTTACTAAAGAAGTACATGAGAGACCTTTTGCACATTCTTGTTGCAGCCCCCCCAGATTTGACAGAATACTTAACCTTCGAGGTGGTGCTAATCCAGCTCATTAGCAAAAAGGTACAACAGCTTCGAAGGCGAGCTATCCACTACAACAAGGTCATCTTGAAAGGTCAGAACATAGAAGAAATTACTTGGGAGGAGGAGGATGCCTTGTGACAAGAATACCCTCATCTTTTCGACTCTGAAGGTACGTATAATTTTGGGGACGAAATTTCTTTTAAGGGAGGGGGAATTGTGAGACCTACATGCAAATTTCGGGGACGAAATTTCTTTTAAGGGTGGTAGATTTGTAAGAACCGTACTTTGAAAACCCGGTCTAATCCGTGGTTCTATATAATGACAGGTCTCCCAATCATAACCGGACCGGAAGGCGAAGTCGGGTGATGAACCACTCATTTTTCTGGTATGAGAACATGCGAAAAAGTGTAAAAATTTCATATCGGTCTCACTATACCGGTTGCGGGTAGTGCAACCGGTATGTGCAGCCGGTATGGGTATACCGATCTGAGCATACCGGTATGTGGGACTGGTATGTCCAATTTCGGCTGGAGACGGACTCTAGCGGGTCCCTCACTCCGAATTGAAACTTGGAAAGTTTACAATTGCGGGAAACCTTCCTATGAACGGCCTCCCACTATTAATAGAGACATTAGCACTCCTTCTGATCCTTCTCAAAATCCTAGCCGTCTGGAGGAGAGCTGAGAAGGAGCAAGGAGGAGGAGGCCGCCCAGGAAGGAGGTTTCTGTTGGAGGAGCATGCCGCCAACCGAAAAACACCGCCGGTAAGTGCTCAATCCTCTTAGTAATATTAGGATGTCGGATCGGAGCCGTGAAGCGGCGCAACGATCCAAAAAGCCTAGAATTTCCAATGGTTTTCTCATTCGGATCTAATCTAGGTTTGATATGGCATTTTAGTCAAAATCAAAACACCAATAGAGTATTTGAATCTTATAATGTGTTAGGAGAAACCCTAGAAATCGAGCCAATGACCAAAGGGAAAGGGAGATCCGAGATCGGGCTCTCAGATCCAAACCACGGACTATACCGGTTGGACACAACGTCCGGCGGTATGGGCCTACGGTATATACTGGAGGCACATACCGGTCTCACATATGTGCAACCGGTATATACCACAACCGGGTATACATACCGGTGGCACATACCGATCTCACTATACTGAGACCGATACCTGCGACCGTATGCCTCCCGAGCCTGGTTTGCTTGGCCAAACCTGGTTCTGACCTCTGTAACCTTAATAAATGGATTCTAACATTTGAGTATGATTATGTAGGACCTATAGACAACGTGAGTAAACCCTGTGACACAGAGCGGGATTGTTATCATGCGTCAGGTAAGGGACAAGACCTCAAACTCTATTTAATTAAAGAACAGTAAACCTTGTGAATAATTTTATGTTTATTTGATTGAATGATGTTTGCGCATCTCACATGCCATGTAGTTGTCTCTTTTATTATTTTCTACTTATGCATTTCATATGCTAAGATTGTTGGATGTTAGACATGTGTATGTTTTAGTTAGTGTGTGGAATGTGAAGGGGGTGTGCCCTGGATATATCCACAGCTGACACTTTTCTCGTATCACCTTCTACCTTATCAAACTCAGTGCGAATAGGGTATCAGGGGGAGGACGTGGGATTTTGGTTCTTCCTGCCCACCAGACTCGAGTCCTATCCCTATGTCGTAGGGAGTTGTGCTGGGGTAGGGTCATATAGCCTTTTACTTTAGCAGACTTGGTGCGAATAGGGTATCAGGGGGAGGACATGGGATTATGGTTCTTCCTGCCCACCATACTCGAGCCCTATCTCTATGTCGTAAGGAGCCGTCCTGGGGTAAGGCCATTGATACTGTTTTGACATTTAGGACTGGTTAAAAATGGAACCCACTTACAAGCCCTTGCCAGTAGGGGTGTAGGTACTGGTACGGTGTAGGGTATCAGGGAGAGGACGTGGGATTGTGGTTCTTCCTGCCCGCCAGACTCGAGTCCTATCTCCATATTGGAGTGAGTGATGTGGGGCAACAACAGTATTGTGGTAGGTGCCGGACTATTGGGTGTGCTCACACTCTCGTGCATGGAGGTGCGGTGGTCGCCAAACCTTACCACAGCATATTTGCAAGTTATACCTGACCCAATTTGTAATGTTATTCCATGCATTTTGTATGTTGCATTGGTCTTGTACTTTACTGAGCTAAGTTGTGAGCTCACCCGAATATATTCTATTTCTTTTTCAGATCTTAGTGTTGGGTATACTGTGGAAGACTTTATGACTGCCCCAGCTTACAGTACGGTGGCTGCCGTGGATACACAGACTGTAGAGGACGATCATGTTGCATCATGCGAGTGCTCATTCTGTGTTTTCCTTTAGTGATGATTTATTTTCTTTTAATACAATGTAATAATTATTATTTAAATTTTGTGAGTGGTGGAATAATTTAAATATTTATTTTTAATTACATCATAGTACTCAGTTCATTTATCTTTTATTTCCGCTGCTATATATTATTCTCTGATTAAGTTAGACTGCTTGGGAATGATTGGTTGACACGGTCTATTGAGGTCCTGGCGTGAACCGTGGTTTAGAGCCAGTTTACTCACACTTTTGGTTCAGCCAAAATTGGGGTATGACAGGCGCTCCCCATGGTGATATGCTAGGGCGAATGTAACCCTTGTCCAGCAGTTCTTGTAGTTGTACTTTCAATTCCTTCAGTTCAGTAGGAGCCATTCTATAAGGTGCATTCGATATTGGTGCGGCTCCTGGTATAAGATCTATAACAAACTCTGTAGCTCGGTCGGGTGGTAATCCTGGTAATTCTTCAAGAAATACGTCTGGATAGTCCCGCACGACATCAATATCTTCCATTCGTGGTGCTTCCTTGGTAAGGTCTACCATAGATACTAAATACCCGACTACTCATTTCTCAAGGAACTTCTTAGCCTTTAGCGCCGAGAGTATGAGCTTCCGTTTACGGGGAAGTTTGGTTCCCGAAAAACTGAACTCTGCTCCTTCCTTGTCCTTAAAGGTCAACTTCTTTTCGGCACACAATAGGTTTGCTGAATGCCGAACTAACCAGTCCATTCCCAAGATGACGTGAAAGTCTGCCATCTTAAGTTGGATCAAGGTTGCATCCAAGGTCATTTCATCAATAAGAACTGAATATGGTCCATAACCTTTTTCTAACTCCACTTCTAATCCCATAAGTGATCGTACAAGTAGTTTGCAGTCTAGGGATTTAAGGGGTAGATTTAACTTCTTCCCAAATGTCACAGATATAAAGGAATGAGTAGCTCCTGAATCAAAGAGTACTCTGGCGGGAATGCCGTTAATAGGTACGATACCTGTGATTTGTTTTGGATTAGTCTACATGCTCATATAATGTAATATAACTAACTAAAATTTAAGTCATACCTGTGACCACATCAGGCGATGCGGCATCATCCTCCGATGTAACCGCGTAAACTCATCCTTGATGTAGCAGCTTGTTGGGCTTAGGACATTCCCTTGCCATATGTCCCACTTGGTTGCAGTTAAAACATTTTATCCCTTCAGTAGTTGGCTTTTGTTGCTGTTGGGCTAGGGGCGTAGTCTTGGTTGCAGCGGTATAGCCTTGAGCACGGAAGGATTTGAATGTCTTGTTATTCCCTCCATTATAACAATTTCCACCTGGCCTTTTTATAACTCTGTTTTGCATGAAATAACTGTCCTTCTGGCTCGATTCTACAACTCGAGCAACATGTCCCAGAACGTGCTCGCGGATACTTCCCCTATGTCCCATAACGAACCTTCGAGTCTTTGTGGTTTCCTCTTGCATACTGGTGGGTGCAAAGAAGAACAGCTCTTCATAACGCTGTTGATACGCATCCACGGTCATCTGCCCCTGATATAAACTCAGGAACTCTCTTTCCATAGAATCTCTGAAGCTTCTCAGAAAGTACTTCTCAAAGAGCCCCTATTTATAAATATCCCAAGTCAGTTGGGCATGCTTTGTTAATAAATAAGTTTTGGTGGACCTCCACCAATGTTGTGCATCTCCTTTCAGCATAAAGGTGGCGCACAAAACTTTTTCTTCTTCATTTAGTGTCATCATCATAAAATTTCTTTCCATTTCATCATCCCAGTGTGCCGGCCATAATGGATCTGTTGGCTTGCCATTAAATTCTCTGGGCTTCAGTTTTAGAAAACGCTCCACCAATCTGGAGTGGTCTAGTGGCTACGGGACATACGCTCCATACATAGGTGGTTGGTATTGATATCCACCTTGAACTATCTCAGGATTTTGTACTTGAGCCTGCATGATAGGAGTCTGAGGTGCGTGGGGTACTGTGTTACTCCCCCCTGGTGCTGTGCTTGCCAATCCTGCTGGCATTGGAGTTGTCTGTGCAGCTGGAGGAGTTATGCCTATGGCAGCTTGTATAGTGGCTTGTACCTGTTGCATTTGCTGCAACTATTGGGCCAAGTCCATTACGACTGTGGCCAAGTCTGTAGGTGGAGTTGGCAGATTTGTACGATTTGTCTGCCCATTTATGACGGATGGTGCCGTGTTCGTGTTCCCCTGTGTTTTCGGGTGTGTGGCTATTCTCCCCCACAGGGGGTGGTGGTAGAATAGAGTTACGGCTCTGTCTGGTTACTCTGCGTCCCGCCATTAATTAATCTGATAGTGAGATTGCCTGAAATCATTGAACACGAGAGACAATCATTAAATACTTCATTCTCATATTTTAAAACAACTAACAAATGCAAATTTCAAAATTTTCAGATCATTCTGTCGAAAATGCTGTATTTTCACTGTAGGGTCGATGGGTGTCCGATCCTCAGTCTGCAACCCTGAGAAATCACCCATTCTTCCCGAGAGCCGGGGGTCGATGGGGGGGGGGGGTCGGAGGATGTCCGACCCAGTGTGTGACCCCTGGTTCTCTGTCAGATTCCCGAGAGCCGAGGGTCGATGCGGGGGTCGATGGGTGGGTTGATTGTTTTAATCGAATTTTTCGACCCCTAGACTAAAAATCAGATTTTTAAGTTCCGATTCAAAGTCCATTTCCCATTCTTTCTTCTCCGCTTCGACTCAACTCGTCCCTCTGAGTTGCTACAGTAACAACTCCGATCCGTTGTTGGTTTGCACTCCTTGTTTCGTCGTCTACACTTCTGCTACAGGTATGTCTTCTACTTTTTCATGTTTTTAGGTTTCTTTACCTAGGTTTTTGCTCGTTTATCTCGTATTTTTCAAATTAAACTTTTTTCGACCGTAAAAATTCATTTTTTATTGGGGGATTTTGTTTTTGGTGACTCGAGGAAAGAAATCCCTCAAAAATATTCGAGCTTCATCGGTTGGTCATCGAGAAACTCGAAATATACACTTTTTGCCCAAATTTTGTCGAGATTTTGAATTTCTTGAAATTTCTTGCAATTCAATCTAATTAGTTAAAATTTTTAAATGTATGAGTCTCACAGGATAGTTTAGGATCTATGTAAGTCCTCCTGCCCACGTGTATGGGTGAAAAGTGAGGCTTTTGACCAATTTACGTCGTTATTATGTCGAAATTTCAGATTTTTCATCTCTACTAAGACATTATTTGTTTTTCTTTCTTATTTGCAGATACCATGGCTTGTACCAAGGTACCCAGAGTTCGCGACCGTCTTCACTTCCATTCCAATGAAGCCGAGGCACAGTATGCCTACTACGCTCGCAAGAAGGTAGAGGTTGGTCGCAAAGTGGACTTGGCTAGCTTAGCCTTGTTCAATGTGGAGGGGGCCTTTGGTGATATGGGATGGCTCCTCGTCATCCCCTATGACGCGTGTACCCATCCTGACTTGGTACGCCAGTTCTACTGTAATCTCCAGGTGGTGGGAGATTACAATGATGTTGAGAGGGGTGGTGAGCTTCGGATCACCAATTACGTCAAGGGGGTTGATGTTTCCTTTGATTATCGGCAGTTGGCCGACTTATTGGGCATTTCCTATGCTGGCCCCTTGGTGTTCTGTGCTCCAGGAGAGCCCCAGTTCTTTTCATTACAGATGAGGGCTGAGATCGATCGTCAGCTCATCAGACCTGATCGCTGGGAGATGAAAGCGAGTTATCAGCGTTTAGATGCACGGGTATAGTGCAAGATCATTCAGCATAATCTGATACCGCAGAGTGGACACTACGAGAGGGTCTCCCAGTTGACCCAGTACCTACTGTACTGGATATGCACTAGGCAGCCCGTCTTCCTTCCTTACATCATCATGCGGACAATGATCAGTGCCATGTTGCCCAGTCACACTGGCAACCTTCCTTATGGATGCATGATCACTACCTTGCTTACCCGCCTGGGGGTTGATTTATTGGATGAGAAGATTCAGGAGAAATCCTTCTCATCGCCTCTGGATTGGGAGACTATTTGCAAGATGGGCATGCGGGATGCCCAGGTCAGCGATGAGGAGAGGAATGCGATGGTGCACCCTCGCACTCAAGTGGAGATGGTTGATGCTGAGGCAGCAGCAGTAGCCGCTGGAGCAGGGGTTCATGGGGATGATGACGATCGGCTATACATGGATGTAGTTGCCATACCTCCTCCATCACCTACTCATGCTACTGGAGCTGGTCCGTCTTCTTCAGCTGGTCCTTCGCATGTAGCTGGTCCTTCGTATTCTTCATCTGATGATATGATGAGGATATTACACGAGATACGAGAGGCTCAGCGTATGTCTGACCTGAGGATGGGAGAGCTTCTAAAGGCTCAGCGCTTGTCCGATCAATGGGTGGGAGAACTTCTAGTTGCTCAGCGTGTGTCGGATCAGCGGATGGGAGAACTTCTAGCTGCTCAGCACGTATCGAATCAACAGGTGGAAGAGCTTAGGGATGCCCAGCATGTGACTGACCAGTGGGTGGCTGATCTCACAGCTAGTCTCCAGACGACCCAAACTCAGATAGATTGGTTGACTAGAGTCTACGCTGAGGACTATGATCGAGACCGTGAGGCACCGCCTCCCCTATCACCTCCAGCTTCTTGATATATTTCTTTTATTTTTCTTTTTGTACTTAAGAGTAACTATCCGGACTGTGCACTCTACTCTTCTTTAATCATATATATATAAACATTTGTTCTTCCTTTTGGTTGTTTATAAATTTGTTTCTCATTTAATAGATGCATTATTCTCTTACAGTTTAGGCTCAAACAATACAGATGCTTATGGTGTGTTATTATTACATCTTTTAAATTTTTATCCTATCTCAGTTCACAACCTTTTATAGAAGTATACGGTTTAACAGGCAAGGCCAGATATGCTCTGATACCAAGTTGTCACACCCCAATTCTGCACCATTCAGAACAGTGTGATGAACCACTAATAAACCAAAGGTTCAACCAGGATCTCTAATAGGTTATATCCATTAAAAATAAATCGATGCACATCCATAACCATAATCAGAATAAATACACAATAGCAGAAGTCTTATAGTAAATAAACTGAGGAATCTAATTGTAATAATCATAAATAAAGTATCAAATTATGTTGTATCAACTAAGACATAAATAAATAAAATATCAATTACATCCCTTTATTAATTCAAACGAAAAATCTAATCGAATATGCATGAGTTGCACTCGCATGAAGAGTCATGCGTATCCACTAAGTCTTCGGCTTCCATTGCAGCAACACGCATGTACACCGGAGCACTCATTTAATCTTCAACTGTAGTACCTGCATCATCAACTAAAATAAATATTCGACTTCGAGAGGGTGAGCACACATCATGGCTCAGCGAGCAAACAAAACAATGCAACAAACATATGCACGCATTCAATTCATATCAATGGTCTGCTAAATAAGTTCGCAATGTGCTATAGAAAGGATAGGTGGCCGTCGCACCTCTATACACGAGTGTGTGAAGCCGCCCAAAGGTAACGTTTATTGTCGTCCTGCATGCAACCACCATGGACAATGTACATACATAGGTCACGTTTATTGCTGTACCAGTTGCCCATACCAACACGTAAGCCCCTGTTAGCAAGGGCTCGCAAACTGGGCTCGCAACTAACCAATCCTAATGCCAATCAGTGTATCCAAGGCCTCACCCCAGCATCCCTCAATATGTCTATAGAGATAGGGCTAAGGCCCCCCGGCAGAGTCAGAGACTATACGGTCCGGGACCACCTCCCCTCATACCCTCCGACATAATAGTTCTGCTAAGGTAATGGAGATACGACGATGTCAGTGGACAAGACTTGAGTTAGAGATAGAGCTAGAGTGTTGAGGCCCCACCTATGACACCACCCTGATACTCGCTCGCATCAAGCACCCCAGCCACACACATACATTCACATGCCTATTCCTATCATCATCATCATCATCATCATGTTATAAACAAATAATTTAAATATGCATGAACAGTAACAATAGAATATTGGATGACATGTTGAATGCACATAACAAGCATACACGTATAAAATCAATCATGGCATTGGACTCAAGAATAAAACTGTTTATTATTAATCAATTAGTTTAGGTCTTGTTCCCTCACCTTTGCTTGATCGTAGGTCCTCTTTCAAGTTTTAAGATTCAACTAAATATCAATATTATATCACTAGAAGACCTAATCAAGTCGATAGAATTTAATTAGAATTAACTCTGATTTTAAAAGCATGATGTTAACTGGGGGTGGATGCTAGGGTCGGAGGTTCCATCGACCCTGGGTGTGACCACCCATGGTCTGGACTTCCCGAATACTGGGGGTCGATTGTTTGGGTCTGTTAGGGTCGATTGGCCATCGACCCCCATGCGACCCCTTGTGGATTTAGTCAAAATTCTCATCCTACAGTCCATTCTTCATGTTTGGGGTCCTATGGCTTGCTTTTACAATCCATTCCACACATGTTCTATGGTCTAGAACCGTAGTTCATTCACCTTTATGGCTTTTATGATTTCCCCCATGGTTTTCCATAAAAATCTAACCATGGGTGGATGATTTTGGGTTTCTCCTAGATCATATCATCTTTACTATCTATTCTAAGGTCTGTAGGATTACATGGAGATAGTATCCATACCTGAGAACTAAGCTTAGTTCTCTGAAGCCTTCTCTTTAATCTTCTTCTCTACTTTTCCTTCTCTTCTCTTTCTCTTCTCTTTCTCTTCTCTTTCTCTCAATTCAATTATGGATCTAAAAGGAGTGATAGAGGCTTAGGGACGTCCTATTTATAGAGTAGAAACTCCCAAAATAAGTCCCATTGAGATTAGGAAAGAATCCCATTGAAATTTGGAATGTTTCTAATTCACGATTTCTTTCGACAGACTGGGGGTCGATGAGGGGGTCAGAGATCCCATCGACCCCTGGTTCTAAAATGTCTGACCCCCGGTTAAAACCTCAGGGTCTGACTTTTGTACTGGGGGGGTCCAACCCTGCCTTGCTGGGTATGCGACCCTCCCCCTTATTTTAGTGTTTTTGGTTCAGTTAGTACCTGGGATCTCGATCTCCCTCACGTACTTGATCCATTTGGCTCGACCATGATGGGTAGAACTAGTTCAAGGTGGTAAGACAGGGTTAGTTTGATACGGGTCTTACAGACAGACCTACTTCTATTGACTAGGAAAGTCAGTGACTTCATACTAGACAATAGATCCTAGATGTAATGCTCATTATCAAGTTCAATTCCTCTACATAGGGTATATCTATGCTCTAGTGTCAGCATGTTGTGACAAACCACTACTATAGTATGCAAGGGGCAAGATAAAAGGAAACAAGCAATCCAACAGAGTTGGAACTAGGTTGAATCTGAATTTCATCCAGAATTTGACCATGCTTCCAAGATCAAGGGAAGATTGACAAATTGATTGCAGAAAGTAACTTCTTAGATAAACCCTTCTTGAATCTTGAAAAATGAGGGAACCGATGATTTGATGAATTTGGCTACATCCGTAACCAAGCCATGAGAATTTGCTCTCTCCCTAACATGACAAAAGGATTTGAAGGTCTAATTCTGTTGAATGGCAATGCTATGGAGCCCAACAGATGATGGTTTGTTCAACTCCTCCGAGTATGATTCACTAGAGAGCAAGAGGGGTTCCTTTCCTTATGCAGGGTAGACTAGGTATGACACTTGTCCACATGAATCATTGGATTTTTCTATGAAGGGCCAATGAGGGTAATGCTTTAGGGTTGCATCAGGTCGCCTATCCCCACTGAGGTATTATGGGTTACCCGTTGAAGTTTCTTGGGTTGCCTTTCCTTGTTGAGGTTTTTTTTTTCCTTCATTTTTTTGTAAATTTCCTTTTTGCAAACCCCATCTTGGGTTGAATAAAGAATTCTGATATGGTGAGGATATCACCAAAATTATGGTCCTATCCAATGGTCTGAAACCCTTAGGGGAAATCCGAACGGCATGACTTTCATGACAAATGGGTAGCCTTGTCCCAATGTTTAAGTTGACACCTACACGCATTGACAGGTGGGAAGCTATTTGAAACATCACTAAAAGCGACCTTAGGGAAATGCAGTCCCACACCAAAATTAAATGGTGCCAAATTATGTTTTCCTTTCTTGGAGATGTTCAGATAGAACACGTGTCTCAACATGCTACATCGAGATGCCGAATGAGTCGTGATCATAACTGGACCTGAAACCTTTAAGTTTGTTGACAAGTATTGATGTTGAAGGTCCAAGAGGACTGATGTGAAACTGTCCACATGGGTCTACCATTGGGAGAGTGTTTGGTTGTTTATGTAGAATGGGTTTATCTTACCGAGAAGATCTCATTTTATTGGCTTGAGAAATGAAGGGCTTATAGGAACCTTGGGAAACCGTCGGATGTAATGAACGACAGATGAGAGTTCTAGCCAGATTCATGAATTTGTATGTAAAATGATGACATGATCACGAGATACAATGCCATAAAAATTAATAATCAAAGGAAGGGCTTGTGATCAAGACTCCTTGGAAGGCCATTAGATTGATAGACAGGAGAGAGAGTCTAATGCCGATGAGAAATCTTTCTCTGATGATGAAGAAGTGATGAGCTCGTCTCCTGTAAAGGTGGGATGTAATTGGCCAAAATCAAAAGTCCGGTCCAACCTGCTGTGAATCTTGAAGAACGATCGCACTTGCTATCAGGCTTTGATTGGAACTACCATCTTCTTGAAGTGAGAGGAACAATTGGCTTACTGTCGAGCTCCAATGCCATTCAACATCCTACAATTTTCTTTTTTCTTTTCTTTTTTTTTTTTTTTTTTTTTTTTTTTTTTTTTTTTTTTTTTGGATATGAAGGCCACACCACATAATGCAGTGCTTCGCTTAATTGCAAAGTTTAATCATGACTTTCAATATTGGATTTGAATCTTCTTCTTCTAAACATTTCCAATCAGATAGAACATCTTTGCCCCAGTCAGTACTCTAATCTTCTGTAAACATTATTAACATTTGTGACCGCTCATCTAGTATCTGATTTTGTCTGAATGGTGAATCCATATGCTGTCCTTTGGAAGTTAATCATCACCTTTTATCTGATGTGACTACCTCCCATTGTTGATGTAGATAAAACATAGGCTTGAATTTTCTTTTTTTTTTTTTTTTTTTGGTATTCTTATTGACCTCATTCTTTGATTTTGAGATCGATCATTCATCTTGTATCTCTTGCTTGTAGATGATGTACTTTGTAAGAACTTTGAAATTTCTATCCTTTTGGTGGCTCATCCTCCACTCATTTGTACTGATTGGCTGACCTGTTGATATGATCTGTTACTATCCAATGCTTTCTTTGGAATCTTTTCACTGGTAGAACAAATGACAGCTTCTCCGTTTCTTAAGTGTACTCTTATATCTCCCGATTGATCATTTAAAGCTTTCCTAGATAGGTTGGACCTTTCTTTCTCAAGAGGCCCGGGTGGCATAGAATTTCAGGAGATGGCTCATCATTTCAATCATTTTCAGAGTCAGAATTGACTGCGCACGTAGAATAGGAGGATGTATGAAACTTGGAGGAAATGTATGGAAGAGACAAAGCATAGAGTTTGAAATCCCAAATGGGTGATTTTCTTTTACTTACAGGACAGATTGGACTGGACTTGTCAACAAGCATATCAATCTTGGACCTAGACATAGATGACCTATCGAATATCGATAATAGAAAGTTGAATAACTAGTTCGTCCAAGCGGCTCCAGTTGGGTATAACGCCTTCGACGACCACCTTCAGTTGTTATGGGAATAAATCATCCTTCAGACCTCTAACAGTAGGATTCATCATGCCCCTGTATCAATAGATGCAAGATGCCTACCTTTCAGGGTTCCATATAATTCTTACCTTTTTTTTTTTTTGGTTTGGGATCCATTCATAACCGAACTATTGCTTTTTATGCTCAAGGTTACTCAGGTTCATGTCGCAGTTTGGGGTTTAATAGATTCATCAATATACCACTTCTAGTTGAGTTTAAATCATTTTAGCTTGAGACCCAGCTTGGGGAGCAAAGGGTATCGCCATTGCACCACACCATTTTGAGTCCAAGATTAGACTAGTTTATCTCTCGGCTTAGGAGGTTCAATGGATTTCTTCATTAGACCACTCTCAGTTTAGGTCCAAGGTCAATTCGATTCATGCCCTAGTTTAGGGCATATTGGCTTTCCTCATTGGACCGCACTCAATTTGGGTCCAAGGTCAATTCAGTTCATGCCCCGGTTCAGTGGTCATTGGCTTTCCTCATTGGACCGCACTCAATTTGGATCCAAGGTCAATCCGGTTCATGCCCCACTTAGGGCTCAAGGGCTTTCCTCATTGAACCATACCCAATTCAGGCCCAAAGTCAATCTGGTTCATGCCTAAGGTCAGGGATCATTGGCTTTCCTCATTGGACCACACTCAATTTGGGTCCAAGTTCAATCTGGTTCATGCCCTAGTTTATGGGTTAAGGGTTTCATTATTGGACCATTCCCTAGCTGTGATTCTGGTTCCTATCCTAGCCTGGGGCATATCGGATCTCATCTTTGGTCTACCATACTGCTCGGGAAAATTCCATTTCTTCTCTTTGAATAATAAGAAATATGAGGTCAACTCTTTGGATTCTCGCATTTCCTTGGCCAATGGGGCAGAAATGCCCGAGATGGGATAGCACTATCATAGCTGTAGTTTCATGGTCTCCTGATGACTCCAGAATCTGGAATTGATCTTTATTGACATGCAAAGAGGAATGCTTCTCATTCGCCATTCTTGACGAGCGATCCTAACTTGTAGCACTGGGCTATGATAGATATGGATCAGGCTCTAATTGATAGAGTCGGAGATTGATTTTGAATCGGTCTCCGATTGATAGAGACAAGATTGACTTTGAATTGATCTCTGATTGATAGAGATCAAGATTGACTTTGAATTGGTCTCTGATTGATAGAGATCAAGATTAACTATGAATTGGTCTCTGATTGATAGAGATCAAGATGGGCTTTGAATTGGTCTCTGATTGATAGAGATCAAGATTGACTTTGAATTGAACTCTGATTGATAGAGATCAGGATTAACTTTGAATTGGTCCCTGATTGATAGAGATCAAGATTGACTTTGAATTGATCTCTGATTGATAGAGATCAAGGTTGACTTTGAATTGATCTCTGATTGATAGAGATCAAGATTGACAGTCATGGACTGGGCTCTAATTGCTAGATGCAAGGATTGATTGAGTTGAAATGACTGAAATTCTCTTTGATTCCTTCATGAAATGGAACATGTACCAGAGATAATAGTTGAACAGGCCTAGAGGCTAACTCATGCTCACATTGAGTTCATATGAATGAAACTTTTCTTAGTTACAACATGAATCAAACCTGAACTGGAGTTGACGATTGGACAAGCCTAGGGGCTAATTAAATTCAAATGAGTGGAACTCTTTTTAGTTCCAACATGAATCAGATCCTAAACCAAAGTTTATGGTTGGACTGGCCTAGTGGCTAATTGAATTCAGATGATTGAAACTCTTCTTAGTTCCAACATGAATCAGAACCCTAACCAAAGTTGATGGTTGGATAAGCCTAGTGGCTAATTAAATTCAAATGAGTGGAACTCCTTTTAGTTCCAACATGAGTCAGAACCCTAACCAAAGTTGATGGTTGGATAAGCCTAGAGGCTAATTAAATTCAGATGAATGGAACTTTTTCTCGTTCCGACATGAATCAGAACCCTAACCAAAATTGATGGTTGGATAAGCCTAGTGGCTAATTGAATTCAGATGAATGAAACTTTTCTTAGTTTTGACATGAATCAGAACCCTAACCAAAGTTGATGGTTGGATAAGCCTAGTGGCTAATTGAATTCAGATGAATGAAACTTTTTCTAGTTCTGACATGAATCAAAACCCTAACCAAAATTGATGGTTGGATAAGCCTAGTGGCTAATTGAATTCAGATGAATGGAACTTTTCCTAGTTTCGGCATGAATCAGAACCCTAACCAAGGTTGATGGTTGGATAAGTCTAGTGGCTAATTGAATTCAGATGAATGGAAATTTTCCTAGTTCCGACATGAATCAGAACCTTAACCAAAGTTGATGGTTGGATAAGCCTAGTGGCTAATTGAATTCAGATGGATGGAACTTTTCCTAGTTTCGACATGAATCAGAAGCTAAACAGGAGGTGAAGGGTGAAAAAGTCTAGGGGCCGAATGCCTTCTCCATTTTAACATGATCTGGGAGTGATGATTGAATCTGCCTAGGGGTTAAACCTTTCTTCAGTTCTAAGATGAACCAGAAATGGTGGTTGAATCTAAGGCTGAATATTTCTTTAATTTTGAGAAGAACTAAATGTGATTGAATCTGCCTAGGGGCTTAATCATTCCTTCATTCAAAGCTGAATAGGGAACAATGATTAGATTTGCCTAGGGGCTGAATCTTTCCTTAATTCAAAGGTGAATAGGAAACAATAATTGAATTTGCCTAGGGGCTGAATCATTCCTTAATTCGAAGGTGAATAGGGAACAATAATTAGATTTGCCTAGGGGCTGAATCTTTCCTTACTTCAAAGGTGAATAGGGAACAATAATTAGGTTTGCCTAGGGGCCGAATCTTTCCTTAATTCAGAGGTGAATAGGGAACAATAATTGTATTTGCCTAGGGGCTGAATCTTTCCTTAATTCAAAGGTGAATAGGGAACAATAATTGGGTTTGCCTAGGGGCCGAATCTCTCCTAAAGTTAGGGGTGAATCAATAAGGTGATTGGATTTACCTAGGGGGTGAATCTCTCCTTAATTCAGAGATGAATCGAGAACTATAATTGGATTTGCCTAGGGGATGAATCTTTCCTTAATTATGAGATGAACTGAATAAGATATTTGAGTAAGCCCAAGGACTAACTGTATAGCAATATTGTAAACTTTTCAGGTATAGGTGCTTGTTGCTACCTAAACTGAATGCTCTATTGCACCAGATTCATGAGTTACTGATTGTGTTTCCAAATCTGGTTGCCTTCTTTCTTACAAAATTTGATGTTCAATCAAGATCTAGATTCATGACTTCCATTGATTCATTTAAAAAGATAACATGGATGGATCTCAAGGTGGGAGATCAAGACAATTCCCTAATTGTAGGGGCTTCTCACCTTTAAAGGGTGGATATGATTGCAGTTTGATTCTCTTTCCCAAAGGCATTGAAACCCAATAGAGGAATATCGAGATTCTAGACATCTAGAGGAATGGAAGAAGTCACATGCACAATCAAAGATGACTTAACCAAAAAAGTTAGCTCCTTCATAAGGGCGATTGGGTAAACATTTTCTGAGTCAATTTAATTAAATTTGATTAATCCATGTGTTCAGTCTTGGGACCTCGTGATTCCAAAAAATAGATAATCAGTGGTACCAAGGTTTTGCCAATTGGATTACCAAATTCAATGAAATTGAAATGGATATATTAATCCGTCATCTTTATTAGGGATGGTTAGCAAAAGCGGTTCATAGATGAACAAACTAGTAAATTTCTTCTTGACCATGGTATCTATGTCTTGACAAGGATTTTCTATTCATTTTTCAAAATCGACGTGTTAACAATGAGAGATTTGACACATCAAGCTTACTTAATGGAGGGTGTATAGTGACCGTCTACAATGATGTAGAACAGGTGTATACACACCTCATACTCCCAATGGGTGAGAGTTCAAGATGCTCATCGTGTAGATTCTAACATGTTGACCAATCGAGGACAAAAACGGGCAGAACTTCGACGTCTCAAGCATGGATGTCATGGTTAAGTAGATTTTATTGGGTCGGTTTAGGGATGAACCAAAAAATAACAAGCATTGGGCAACAATCTGGGTTAGGACAGAAAAGGCCACCTTGACAAGGATGGGGTAACCTATCACCGAATGTACGATGAATAATGGGCCCCCAATCCCTTTATATACTATGTTGCAAGGATCCAAGCGATGTGGAGTAGCATAACGCATTCTCAGGCGGACCCAAGAAATGCTCGTTAGAGGCTGCTCGTCGGTCGTGGTCTTACAAAGTACAGGCCAAGGCTGTGTGTTTCACCTACCGGGCTGCCCCATATGCATGGGACCCGGTTCGGCTACTCGCACAAATGTGTGACTGAACCCATTCCCCCCAAAGCAATATTATACAAGCATAAATATAGTATCCTAAAATCTAGCATCCAATTCACACAAGGAAAGTTTTCATTTAGGAGTTTGACGTTTATATCCCTAGTGGAGTCGCCACTGTGAGGACAACGATGGAAATCTTTAGAAGTCGCCACCTAGATTAAGGTTTAGGACCTTGGAAAATGTAAAATCTCACCCTAAGGTAAGACTTCGATTGACTCATGACCCTTAGATTGGATTTCTGATCCATCAAAGATTGGGTAAGCGTTAGGTTACGATTATGGGAAGGGGTTAGGCACCAAAACCACCCGATCGAAATCGGTCTCCTATACCTTTCCTATGCTAGATACTATTTGTTAAACCTAACCAAACCAGTGGTTTGATATCATTGAACCGAATCTGTATCCATCAGATTACCTACGTATCACGGAATTATTTTGAAAATCAGGTTCACCATCGTAGTTCAGGTGTGATTAAAGTTTATGGCTGTGATTTATGCTTGTGCATGATTAAGTTCATTGTTCAAGTTGAAATTTATGCTTGAAAGGATGAGAAACCCTATGGGTTAGGATCTGGATAGTCCATGTGGACTGATAGATAGTCCTAGTGGATGGGGACGACGATAAACATTAACCTTCGGGTGGACTTCCACACCCTGTGTATAGAGGCGGGGTCAATAAACGTTAACCTTTGACCACCCAACCTTTCTATTGCGCATTGCAAACTATAAACCAGACCAAAGATATGAATTGATTGCATGCATATGTATTTTTGCATTGTTTTGTCTACTCACTGAGCCGTGATGTATGCTCACCCCTCGATGTTGAATATTTTTAGTTGATGATGCAGGTTATATCGTTGAAGATTATATGAATGCTCCAGCATACGGGAACGTAGCGGTAATGGAAGCTGAAGCTGAAGTAGATACACATAACTCCTCTTGCGAGTGCAACTCATGTGTATTCGATTAGATATTTTTCTAGACTTCTTTATTTGGATTTAATAAAGACATGTATTTGATAATTATTTATGTCTCAGTTGATACAAAATAATTTTTTATTTAAATATTAATATCACAGTAGATTCTCAGTTCATTTTATTATAAGACTTTCTCTATTGTGTATTTACTCTGATTATGGTTATGGATGTATGGGGTTCAGATAACATGGATATAGCCTACTCGAGATCCTGGTTGAACCGTTGGTTTGCTAGCGGTTCATCACACCATTCTGAATAGTGCGGAATTGGGGTGTGACAATAATCCTGCAGGTCTTTGTCGTTCAGCCATTACTTGCTAACAATCCAAGCATTGAGACACAAATTTAGCTACATCTGCTTTCATTCCTCTCCACCAATATAGTTTCTTCAAATCATGATACATCTTCCTACTTCTATGATGTACCGAATACGCAGTGGTGTGAACTTCCTTCATTAGTCTGTGTCTATTATCCATGTCTTCATTTTCAGGAACACATACTCTTCCTTTGTATCTTAGTACATTTTCAACGTCCATGGTGAATGCAGGAGTAGTCGTACCTTTTTCGAGGTCTTCTTGCATCATTCTCAGACAAGGTCTGATTTAATAGCTGCTTTTAGTTTGTCTAATAGATCAGGTACAATCTTCAATGTAGCAAATATGTTTGAGAATAGATGAATAAACCCTTGGTCAGTTGGTTCATTCGGAATATCAATCACGAACTGCTCTTTACCATAATTTAATACTCTTCCTGTGACACTACGCCACAGTATTTGCACTAACTTCTTCTTGGGATTCTGCCATTGCTTTCCTGCTTAGTGCATCAGCAACTACATTAGCTTTTCTTGGATGATACTGGATATCGCAATCATAATCCTTTAATAATTCCAGTCATCTTCTTTGTCTCATATTCAACTCCTTCTGATTAAATAGATGAGTGAGACTCTTATGATTTGATTTAATCTAAAATTTCTCTCCATACAAATAATGTCCCCATATCTTAACAGCATGTACTACTGCTGCTAATTCCAAGTCATGAGTAGGATAGTTCTTCTCATGTGTCTTCAGTTGTCTTGAGGCATATGCAACTACTTGTTCTCCTTGCATAAGTATTCATCCTAAACCTAATCCAGACGCATCAGTGTACAAAGTAAATGGTTGCCCTGGGATCGAAATAGTCAAAATGGGAGCTGATATCAATCTAGCCTTGAATGTTTCGAAACACTCTTCACATTTATCGATCCAAACAAACTTTTCTCCTTTCTTTGTCAGACTGGTGAGAGGTACGGCGATTCTAGAGTAGTCTTCCACGAATCATTGATAGTAACCAGCTAAACCTAGGAAACTTCTGATTTCTGCAACATTCTTAGGTGCTTCTCATTTCACAATAGCTTTAATCATGCTAGGATCCACTTAAATTCCTTCAGCAGATACAACATGGCCTAAGAGAGGGACTTCATTTAGCCAGAACTTACACTTTGTAAATTTTGCTTCAAGGTTCTCTTTTCTTAGTCGCTGCAGAGCGGCTCTTTGATTTGTGACATGAGTTTCTTTGTCCTTGGAATAGACTAGTATGTCGTCAATAAATACAATGAATGATGTATCCAACATATCATGGAATACCCAATTCATGAGTTCCATAAATGTTACAGGTGCATTAGTTAATCCAAATGACATGACTAAAAATTCATAATGCCCATATCTGGTTCTAAATGCTGTCTTCGAAATATCACCTTCTTTAATCTTCAACTGATGGTTTCCTGACCGAAGATCAATTTTGGAGAAGACCTTGGCACCTTGCAACAGATCGAATAAGTCATCGATCTGAGGCAATGGGTACCGATTCTTGATTGTAAGCTTATTCAATTCTCGATAATCTATACATAGTCAAACGTTACGGTCCTTCTTTTTCACAAACAATACTGGCGCTCCCCATGGTGATATGCTCGGTCTAATATAACCCTTATCTAGTAATTCCTTCTGTTCCTTCAGTTCAGTAGGATCCATTCGATAAGGTACTTTAGATAATGGTATGGCTCCGGGCATAAGATCTATAACGAACTCTGTCGCTCGGTCGGGTGGTGGTCCTTGTAGTTCCTCAGGAAATACATCCAAAAATTAATGCACAACTTCAATATCCTCCATTCGTGGTGCCTCTTTGGTGAGATTGACCACGAATACTAGATACCCAATTCCTCCTTTCTCGAGGCATTTTCTAGCCTTCAATGCAAAGAGAATGAGTTTTCGTTTACGGAGAAGTTTGATTCCCACAAAACTAAACTCAGCTCC
This sequence comes from Protea cynaroides, assembly GCA_028583415.1. NCBI lineage: Eukaryota > Viridiplantae > Streptophyta > Magnoliopsida > Proteales > Proteaceae > Protea > Protea cynaroides. Next base: position 4,412,890 of record CM053267.1, on the reverse strand, counting down.
TTCCTTGTCTTTAAATGTCAATTTTTTTCTGTACATAATAGGTTTGCAAAGTGCCGAGTTAACCAATCCATTCCCAAGATAACATCAAAGTCTACCATCTCAAGTTGAATTAGGGTTGCATCCAAAATCTTCTCACCGATAAGAACTGGACATGGTCCATAACCTTTGTCTAGTTCCACTTCTAATCCCATAAGTGATCGTACAAATAGTTTGTAGTCTAAAGGTCTGAGGGGTAGATTTAGCTTCTTTCCAATAGACACAGATATAAAAGAATGAGTAGCCCCAGAGTCAAAGAGTACTCTGGTGGGTAGGCCATTAATAGGTATGATACCTATGATTTGATTTAATTTAGTCTACATGCTCACACAAGGTAGTACAAAATGAAAGGTTCAGGTCATACCTGTGACCACATCAGGCGATGCGGCAGCATCCTCAGATGTAATTGCATAAACCTTTTCATCCTGTAGATGCTTCCTTGGCTTAGGACACTCCCTTGAATAATGTCCTACATGATTACAGTTAAAGAATTTAACTTCATCACTACTTTGCTTCGGTTGAGGTTGGGCTGTTGGAGTAGTCTTGGCTGCAGCATTGAAGCTTTGAGTACGGAAGCGTTTAAACGTTTTTCAGTTCCCTCCATTGTATGTGTTTCCATTGGGCCTCTTAATACCTCTGTTTTGAGCAAAATAACTTTCCCTCTGGCTCGATTCTAGTACTCGAGCAATCTGTACAGCTTCATTATAAATCTTCTTCTCCAGTCCCAATACATGCTCATGGATGCTTCCCCTAAGTCCCATGATGAACCTTCGGGTTTTGATATTTTCCTCCTGCATACTAAAGGGAGCAAAGAAAAATAGTTCTTCATAACGAGGTTGATATGCGTCTACTGTCATCCTTCCCTGATACAGACTCAGAAACTCCTTTTCCATTTAATCTCTGAAACTCCTTGGAAAATACTTATCGAAGAAAGCTTCTTTATAGATAACCCATGTCAGTTGGGCGTGCTTTGTCAACAGATAACTCGGAGTAGATTTCCACCAATGGTGCGCATCACCCTTTAGCATAAAAGTGGCACATAATACCTTCTCTTCTTCATTTATAATCATCATAAAGTTTCTTTCCATCTCATTGATCCAATGAGCTAGCCATAACGGATCTGATGGCTTGCCTATAAATTCATTCGGCTTCAACTTCAAAGAATGCTTGATCAGTCTGGAGTGATCAAGCTAATACTGTACATATACTCCATACATAGGCAGTTGGTACTGATAATTTCCTTGGTTATACCCACCTTGCGGTGCTTCAGGGTTTTGCACTTGACCTTGTACTACTAGTTTTTGCGATGCTTGGGGTACAGTGTTGCTACCACCAAGTGCAGTACTATGTTGTCCTGCAAGTAGAGGTGTCATGTTTGCTGCTGGAAAGGCCATTCCTAGAGCAGCTTGCATGTTGGCTTGCACTTGCTGTATTTGTTGCAATTGTTGTGCTAAATTCATCACCGTCGTAGCCAATTTTGTAGGTGGTGCAGGTAAGTTGTTTGGATTGGCTTAGGTGTGCATATTCTGAGGTGCAGCATTTTGAGTTCCAATATTTCCTTCCTGTCCTTGCTGACCTTCATTGTCATTAGTTTCCATAGGTGGTGGAGATGGGTTTGCATTTTGTCTCCCTCTACTTACTCTGTGTCCAGCCATTTAAACTCTTGGTTGAATGGTACTTGGAATGGCTGTACATGTGAGACAAGATATGATGGTGGTATTGGGCTAGTCTCACAATGCAAGGCGAGAGAAAACAAAATCAGTAGGCAAAAGTTCAACCAGAATCAAAATGCAGACAACAGTAGGTCATACGGTCGATGGCCTACGATCGCATGTTGTGCCACCATAGGTGCGACCATCACATCCCTGGCAACTTACTGAGACCCGATGGTCGATCATACGGTCGATGCTATGATCAATGGTTGTGGTCGAATTGTACGACCGTAAGATCCAAAATTAATTTTAAAAACCTATTTTCGAGAGTTTCCCTCTCATTTCTTATTCCTCCTCCTACGGTCTCTACTCAACTCACCTCCAATGAGTTGCTACAGTGTCGTGTAAGACCTACATGCAAATTTCGGGGACAAAATTTCTTTTAAGGGTGGTAGAGTTGTAAGAACCGTGCTCTAAAACCCGGTTTAACCCTGGTTTTACGCGATGACAGGTTCCCCAATCATAACCGGACCGGAAAGCGAAGCCGGGCAAGGGACCACGCAAGAAGCCGGGCGAAGAACCAGTAAAATTCAGGTACAAAAAAGGTGTAAAAATGGTTAAGTGCATACCGGTTGCACCATACCGGTTGCACCATATCGGTCTCACTATCCTGCGACCGGTATGGGCCAGCGGTATGGCATACCGGTCTCATCATACCGGTTGCACTATCCTGCGACCGGTATGTGCGAGACCAGTATAGTTCAGAACGGCTGGAGTCCGTCTCCAGCTTGTGTTTCTCTCAAAAATGGAAAATTTAAGTTTCCATATGAGGGGGGAGCGTGCCTTGGACGGCCTCCCTCTATTAATAGAGGGGGAGACACTCCGTGAACCTCTTTGTAAATCCATCCGTTCGGAGAAGGAGTGGAGGAGGTTCAAGGAGGGAGACGCCGCCCAGGAAGGAGCTGCCGGTGGAGGAACACGCCGCCAACTGACAACCGCTACCGGTAAAGTGCTCTTTCTTTCCGATAGTGTTGATTATCGGATCGGAGCCGAGAAGCGGCATGAGATCTGATGGAAAATGCTTAGGTTCCTTTCGCCTTTCTTTCAGATCTGGTTGGTTTTTGACATTCTAGCCAAGATCCGTAGGACCCTTCAGAGAATGGACCTTAGCAATTGATAAGGGAAACCCTTGGGATCTACCTGTAGGGTGGATCTGATGATTTATGCCCTAGATACCTTTTCTTGTCTCTTTTCGGATCTGGGTCGCTATGCGGCGTTCTAGCCATGATCCATAGGACTTTACAGGGATCAGACCCTAGCAGAGGATAGGTGAGACCTTAGGAAGCTATCCGTGGAGACCCCGCTCTCGGAATCACGCCGTAGGGTATACCCATGGGTGAGTCCGGCGGTATGGGCCATGGTGTATACCACTGGCACCATACCGGTCGCACTCAGTCAGATCTGAGTGAGACCGGTATCTGTGCATCCGGTATGCATACCGCTGGCACCATACCGGTCGCACTCGGTCGGATCTGAGTGAGACCGGTATGTGTGCATCCGGTATGTATACTGGTCTCACCATACTGGTTGCACTATCCTGCGACCGGTATGTGCGAGACCGGTATGTGTTCCGAGCCCTGTTTGTTTGGGAAAGCCAGGTTTTGGCTTCTAAAACTCTAATAAATGGAAATTAACTTGTAAATATGGTTGTGTAGGATTTTTATGTGAAACTTCTGACGCCGAAAAGGATTGATACCATGCGTCAGGTAAGGGACAAGACCCGAAACTTAAATTAAAGAATTAATAATAAACTTTAGAGAGCTCTTTACTTTCTGTATCAATTCGTATGCTTTGTTTGATGGATTGTGCATATAACATGTCATGTAGTGTAATTTCTATTCGCTTTATCTGTTCATGCATTTCATATGCTAGGTGTGATGGATGTTAGACATGTGTTTGTTTTAGTTGGAGTGTGGAATGGGAAGGGTCAGGGGCCTGGGATCATTCCTCACCCCGATACCTTTCAGTAGTACCTTATCTTAGCATGCTTGGTATGGGTGGGGTATCAGGGGGAGGTTATGGCAGGTGGTCTCCGATGTTGACGTTGATCTGGCCACAGTGATGTGGCATGGTGATCTCCAACGTCGACGTTGACTTGGCCATGACGCTTTAGCTCTATCCCTATGCCATAGGGAGTGATGTTGGGATAGGGCCTACTTGCGTATAGTTCCATCTTGGTATGCTTGTTGCGGGTAGGGTATCAGGGGGAGGTGAGGTATTGTGGTCTCCAGCCTGGCCTGCACGGTCTAGCTCTATCCCTATGCCGTAGACGGTTGTACTAGGGTGGAGCCTACATGTATTGACATCTAGGACTGGTTAGAAACGGAACCCACTTGCAAGCCCTTGCCAATAGGGGTATAGGTATTGGTACGGTATGGGGTATCAGGGGGAGGACGTGGGATTGTGGTTCTTCCTGCCCGCCAGACTCGAGTCCTATCTTTATACCGGAGTGAGTGATGTGGGGGGCACAGGAGTAGTGTGGTAGGTGCCCCGACTGTTGGGTGTGCTCACATCTCGTGCATGGAGGTGCGGTGGCCGCCAAACCTTACCATAGCATATTTGCAAGTTATACCTGACCCAAATTGTAATGTTATCTCATGCATGTGGATGTTGCATTGGTCTTGTGCTTTACTGAGCTGTGTTGTAGCTCACCCCGATATATATATATCTCTTTTCAGATTTGGATGCAGGGTATACGGTGGAGGACTTCGTGACCGCCCAGCCTACGAGACGATGGCTGCCCTGGAGACACAGAGTGTGGAGGACGAGCATGATGCGTTATGCGAGTGCTCCTTCTGTGTCTTTCCTTTGTGATTGGTTTATTTGTTATTTTCTATTAAGCTTGTAATTAAATATTATTTAAACTTTGATAGATGATGGAATAATTGAATTAATATTTTTAATTTATCATTTAGTTCAGCTCATTGTTATAATTATTTCCGCTGCTATGTATTATATCTCTGATTTTGTTAGATTGCTTGGGAATGATTGGTTGACACAGTCTATAGAGATCCTGGTGTGAACCGTGGTTTAGAGCCGGTTCACTCACACTTCTGGTTCAGCCGGAATTGGGGTGTGACAACTTGGTATCAGAGCCCTAGGCTCTGTCCAGCTAATCATTCTACAGCCATTTGTGTCCAATGAGATGAGTTAGGAAAGTTAAAATTTTTAATAAAAACGCACCATAAGCTTGCTTGTTGTTTGAGACTTAAGAAAGATGCATAATACACTATTAATGGAAGAACAGAATTAATTACTGATGGAATTAAAGAAAAACAAATTAACCATTTCCTAAAAATTGTCTTCAATTACAAGTAAACTACAGAGTACGGTCCACAGGTCGGACAGTTACTCTATTAACAAAATAAAATACGTGAACATCAAGCAAAAATCTAATCGGGCTATGGTGGAGTAGCGGGCCTGGATGGGACCGGGTCTGTTATATCATAGTCTCGCTCATATACCTCCCTGAGCCAGTGGACCTTGTCCTGAGTGACCCATAAGCTGCGTGCCAGGCGCCCCAACTCCTGACCCATCTCTTGCTGTGAGACCAGGATGTCTCTCTGAGTATCCGGGATGACTCTGGGTGTCCCCGAGCTCAGTGAGCATGCGAATCGAAAGGTCTGAAGATGAATGGGGCGGAACAGTAGCTGGCATGCGCCTAGCTGATCTAGGAACTGGAGCGGGCCTAGACGTGCCAGCAACCGTCGGGTTTGTAGAAGGGCGTGGTGGTGCCGTAGCCGACGTGTACCCCGCTGGTTCAGGAATGGGATCAGACATAGTTGTACTGGGGGCAGACGGCCTAGAAGACTCTGCTGCTGGTGAATGCTGAGGTGCGGGTACTGGGATGTCCTCCATGTGGGTGTCCTCATCGTCCCCCATCTCGGCGACATCCGCTGCTTCTACCGCTGCCACGCGGCAAGGGCCGCATGGTTTCCGGGCGAGGAGGGGACGAGGCTGTAACTCCTCATCACCGAGCTCTAGGTCGTCCATTCGCATCTTGTAGATGGCCTCGGCATCAATATCGGAGTTCATGGTCACCTCCCCTAGGTGCCTCTCCCCGCATCCCGACACCTAAACGCTGTAGAAGTGTCGTAATTGGTATTAATATCTGCGCGGCTATCATCGTCCTGGTGTACTCATCAAGGTACCCTTTGACCCTGGGGGCACAGTAAACAAGGTCCCCATCATCTGGAACCCCTAGTAAAACGGCTAGCTCTGCTATGTTGAAGGAGATTACCACCCCTTTCACATAGCTTGTGATGCGCAGACTTCTAGCATTGTCCCAGTCATCCACATCTCCTTCCACCTCTAGGTTGGAGAAAAATAGCTTTACCAGATTTGGATGGTTGCATTCTCGATACTGAATGACGGGTAACCACCCCAAAATCCCAAAAGCCGACGCTACATCAAAGCGATGGAGATGCTCCAGGTTGACGTACCGGCCGGATTCTATGTTTTTGGACTGAAACCAATCAAACCGTGAAGCGGTCGCCGAACGAAAATACCTCTCGTTATACGAGGTGGCTGGGGGAGGCGTGCTGCTCATTGTGTTTGATGGAACGTCTCCTTGAAGTGTGGAAATTATATAACTTGTGAAATCAAGGAAACGTAACGGTTAGTGTTAAATTTTGAGAAAATTTCGGCAGAGTAACGGCTGTAAATGGTGTAAAAGCCTCGAACTCACCCAAAAGTTTGGGGAGGAGGACTTATGTAACCCCCACTTTCTTCCATCAAACCAAACTCAGGCATACCAGGTGAAAGATTTGGGGAAATCAAACAATTTCAAGAAAAATCGAAATTTTTCCCAAAACCTAGGTTAAAATCGATTTTTGTTGATTTCTTGCAAACCAACCGATGGAACTCCAAATAGGTTGAGGGGTTTCACTCAGAGGGACCCCAAAAACCTTTTCCAAGCAACGAAAAGAGTTTTCCATGGTTGGAATTCCTCAATTTGAGAAAAAAATTAAGTTTTGGGTGAAAAGACGATGTAAAATCATCTAAAGAGAGAAAGAGAGAAGAAGCTTACCTTTTTAGTCGACGTGGAGACTCTTGCAAGAGTGAAAACCGATCCTAAGGACTCCGGATGCACTGTAGCAACTCGGAGAAGCGGAGAGGGAATCGCCACCGGAGTCTAAGCCAGAGAAGAAGTGAGGAAAAGAGAAGAAATCGCGATTTTAAAGAGAGAAATTTTGTCTCTTGGTATACCGGTCGCGCTATCCCGCGACCGGTACCTCCCTACGGTACCGTGCGACCGGTACCTGCTGTGAGGTATACCGGTCTCGCTATCCCGCGACCGGTACCTCCCAGCGGTACCCCGCGACCGGTACCTGCTGAGAGGTATACCGGTTGCGCTATCCCGCGACCGGTACCACCCAGCGGTACCCCGCGACCGGTACCTGCTGAGAGGTATACCGGCTGCGCTATCCCACGACCGTTACCTCCTAGCGGTATGGTCCGACCGGTATGGGCAAAAGGGGGATTTTCTCCCCGAAAGTCCAGTACCTTGCCAAGAAACTCCAGAGGTATTTGGATTGTACAAATCGATATCAAAAACTTTTTGAACAGGGGGTTTTTCGACCCTATGACTGTGGAAGTTGGTGAAATGAGGGTTATCTAGTAAATTTGAAAATTTTAGCCTGATTACTTTCTGTTACTTTATCTCTTTCTCTGCCACTCTTGTTAAATACTAAATGCACATGTTGAGGCTATAAATTGTTGGTATACATTTTCTAAATTGCTCCATGTGTTCTGATGTATTCAGGTTCTTACAAGGCAGAGTAAGTACCAATGGCAAGAGGTAATGGTCGAAGGTTTCAGCGCAGACGTCATCGCTCAAGGACGCCTGCTATAGACAGGAGTTCAGGTACAGAGAACTCTGAAGGGCAAGAAGAGAGGATAAGTGGGGAAGAGTAGAACCCCCTGAATGCAACTGTGAATTTAAGGCAGGCGAGTGAAGAGTCGCCATCCCAGGGGCAGCCATCTTCAAGCTCCGAAATAAAGATGGCAAATTTTATGTCTAGTATGGAGGCATAGCAAAAGAAGTTTTTTGAAGAAATAACCAAAATGCTCAGACCACCTGGACCTGTACCAGCACCTACAGATGTGCCAGTCACCGGTGCGAGAAAATGTTCAAGCAACACCGTGGGGGTAAACACAAGCACCTTTGGAATACCAACACAGCAAGAACCACCGGTCACCGAACCTCACCCGATTACCGGCACACCGGTATATAATCGGGACCACGGAGGGTATCGGGGACAGTACCGGGGTCCATATCCAGTGCACACTATGGTGGCTATCGGGAGGCGGTCGGGGGTGGCTACGCTTATCAGCCGCAGTGGTATGGACAGGCGCCGTATGCTCAGAACAGCCTTGCTAAGGCAGTGGATGGGTTCTTGAAGCTTAAACCACCCACATTTACAGGGAAGTCTGGGAAAGCACTATGGCCAGCACAGTGGATATCAGAGATGGAGAAAAATTTCAGGTTGTTGGACTGTCAGGATGAAGATAAGGTCTTGTATGCTACTCACATGTTGAAGGAAGAGGCCAATGGGTGGTGGAATTCCATTCGAAGGTACTTGGAAACCAAGCACCAGGTTATCACCTGGCCTATATTCAAAGAGGCCTTCTTCGACAAATACTTCCCCAGGAGTTTCCGTGACCAGATGGAGAGGGAATTCCTAAATCTGCAGCAATCACAGATGACTGTAGAGGCGTATCAGCAGAAGTATGAGGAGTTGTTCTTCTTCGCTCCCACCAGCATGCAAGAGGAAGAGACTAAGACTCACCGTTTTACCATGGGACTGCGAGGCACGATCAGAGAACATGTTATAGGTCGAGGTTTGGTCATTTACAATGAAGTTGTACAGGTGGCTCGTGTCATTGAGTCAAGTCAGAGGGACAGCTTTATGGCCCAGAACCGAGGTTTGAAGAGGCCAAATACCGAGTTCCAAGGTGGAGGTGGACGAGGCAACAGGCCATACCGTCCATTCAGGCCGCAAGCTAGTACCATACCTCCCAAATCGGCTCCTGCAATGGCCTCGCAAGCAACGGGGCCGGCCCCTAACGTCAAGTGCTACAACTGTCAACAGGTGGGGCACTATGCCAGATCATGCCCGCAACCCAAGAAGGAGCAGCAGTTGGGCAAGGTATATGCCGTTACTACTGAGGAGGCAGCCGCATCACCAGATGTGGTTACAGGTATTATTTACACTTCCTCCTAAATTGTTGCATTACTTGTTGCATATTTAAAGCTAAAAAGGGAATTTTACAACCTCAGGAACAGTAAATATAGCAGGGATACCTGCAAGGGTCCTGTTTGACTCTGGGGCCACTCATTCATTTGTCTCAGTATCCTTCGGGAAAGGGCTAGGACATCCCATCAAGACCTTACAACCAAGTCTGCTAGTTCGGTCACCAATGGGGATCGAGGTGTTATTAGAAGACTATTATGGACCTTGCCCAGTGTGTATTGAGGGACGAGAACTTGAAGCCAATTTAGTCCAACTGGAGATGTCAGATTTTGATGTTATTCTGGGGATGGACTGGTTAGCTAAACACTCAGCAAACCTGCTTTGTGCTGAGAAGAAGTTGATGCTCAAGGATAGCGATGGGAATGAGTTTCAGTTCAAAGGGGTTAAGTTGCCAAGAAAGAGGAAGCTCATACTCTCAGCCTTAAAAGCAAAGAGGTGCTTAGAGAAAGGAGGAGTAGGATATCTTGTGTCAGTGGTAGATGTGACCGCTGAAACACCGAAAATGGAAGACATCCAGGTCGTACGGGAGTTCCCTGATGTGTTTCCAGAAGAATTACTAGGGTTACCACCTGACAGGGCTACCGAGTTTGTGATAGACTTACTACCAGGGGTGGCGCCCGTGTCTAAGGCTCCGTACGGGATGGCTCCCTACCTGAGCTGAAAGAATTAAAAACCCAACTGCAGGAACTTTTAGACAAGGGGTTTATAAGACCAAGCATCTCACCTTGGGGAGCACCTGTGCTCTTTGTGAAGAAAAAAGATGGCAGTGTGCGCTTGTGCATGGACTATCGAGAGTTGAACAAGCTCACTATCAAGAACAGGTACCCACTACCTAGAATAGATGACTTTGTTTGATCAGCTGCAAGGTTCAAGTGTGTTTTCAAAGATTGACTTGAGGTCTGGGTATCACCAGCTAAAGATTAAGGACTCAGACATCCCAAAGACCGCCTTCAGGACACGGTATGGACACTACGAGTTCCTTGTGATGTCCTTTGGATTGACTAACGCACCGGCATCATTTATGGAATTAATGAACCGAGTATTCCATGACATGTTGGATACGTCGGTTATAGTTTTCATTGATGACATCCTTGTATACTCCAAGGACCGGGAGACGCATGCGGTGCATCTCGGAGCCGCATTACGAGACCGAGGAAAGAAAAGCTGTATGCAAAATTCAAGAAGTGCGAGTTACGGTTAGATGAAGTGGTCTTCCTTGGTCACGTGGTGTCATTTGAAGGAATCAAGGTAGACCCCAGCAAGATTTCAGCCATAGTCGGTTGGGAGGCACCGAAGACGGTCGTTGAAATTCGTAGTTTCCGGGCTTGGCTAGATACTACGAAGGTTTGTGGAGAACTATTCCAAGATTGCTGTTCCACTCACCAAGTTGACCAAAAAGGGGCAGAAGTTCATATGGTCGGATGAGTGCGAGAAATGTTTTCGGGACGTTGAAGTCAAGGCTGGTATCTGCACCTATACTGACAATTCCAGCTCCAGGCCGCCCATTTACGCTATATACAGATGCTTCAGGTCTGGGACTGGGTTGTGTGATGATGCAAGGTGAGCAGGTGATAGCTTATGCCTCAAGACAGCTCAAGAAGCATGAAAAGAACTACCCTACGCATGACCTAGAGTTGGCAGCAGTCATTCATGCCAACAAGACTTGGAGGCATTACCTGTATGGTGAGAAGTTCCAGATTAAGTCTGACCACAAGATCCTGACGTATCTGTTCACCTAGAAGGACTTGAATATGAGGCAGAGGAGGTGGTTAGAGTTGCTCAAGGATTACGACTGTGATATCCAGTATCACCCTGGTAAGGCCAACATAGTAGCTAATGCACTGAGCGGGGAAATGGGCATCGAACCCCAAGCGGGACCAAGTACTAATGCAGCATTGGGCGCCGCTGTTTTGAAACATCGGGGGACGAAGAGCAACACCTAATTGAGTCAGCTGATGATCCCATTGAGCAAGGGTTGATACACTAGTTTACCTTAATGTTTGCAGCATTAAAGATTTTGCCCGACCTGAAGGAAGAATTAAAGGCAGCAGATCTTACGGGACCCATACCTCGGGACGGTTCAAGAGGATTTGGAAAAGGGTCGAGCCAATCCTGACTTTACGCTAGATGCGGACAAAGTACTCAGATATCGTGGGCGTTTGTGCATACCTGAGGATGAAGATCTGGAAATCCAGAATCGGATTATGTTGGAAGCTCACGCCACTACTTATTCAATACACCCTGGCAGCACGAAAATGTACCACGACTTGAAAAGGTTGTACTGGTGGAGGGGAATGAAAACTGATGTGGCTCGACATGTGTTCCAATGCTTAAACTGTCAACAAGTCAAGGCGGAAAGACAGAGACCTGCAGGACTACTACAACCATTGCCCGAGCCCGCGTGGAAGTGGGATTGTATTACCATGAACTTCGTTACTGGTCTACCCATGACTCCGAGGTCGGTGAATGCAGTATGGGTAATTGTAGATCGCCTCACCAAAACTGCTAGATTTATCCCTGTCAGACCCCAGTATACCATGGACAAGTTGGCAAGGTTGTATGTGGACAACATAGTCAGACTCCATGGGGTCCCAGAAAGTATTGTATCTGACAGAGACCCTCGCTTCACATCCAGGTTCTGGGAAGGACTGCAGAAGGAAATGGGAACGAAATCGAAGTTTAGCACAGCCTTCCATCCTCAAATAGATGGTCAGTCAGAAAGGACCATCCAGATTTTAGAAGACATGCTTCGGGCATGTGCTATTGACTTCAAGGGGGCTTGGGATGAGAAGCTATCTCTCATTGAGTTTGCCTACAACAACAGTTACCAGTCTACGATCCAGATGGCCCCATATGAGGCTTTGTATGGGAAGAAATTCCGGACACCTCTATTATGGCATGAAGTCGGTGAAAGAAGAATCGTTGGACCTGAATTTGTAGAAGAAACCTGCAAGGCAGTGGATCAAATCAGGAACCGGGTAAAGACAGCTCAGGTGCGTCAGAAGCACTATGCCGATAACAGGCGGCGGGATCTTGAATTCATGGTAGGTGATAAAGTGTTTTTGAAGGTATCACCAGTGTGAGGCCTGAAGCGGTTCGGCAGAAAAGGGAAATTATGTCCAAGATATGTGGGGCCCTATGAAATTCTGTCCCGGTGCGGCAAGGTGGCCTATCAACTTGCATTGCCACCGGCAATGTCTAGCGTCCACGATGTCTTCCATGTGTCCCTACTGAAGAAGTATGTGCGAGATCCTTCGCATATCCTGGTTGCTGATCCTCCAGAGTTGACAGAGGACTTAACCTTCGAGGTAGTACCAATCCAACTCCTTAGCAGAAAGGTACAACATCTTCGAAGGTGGGATATCTACTACGTCAAAGTGCTTTGGAAAAGTCAAGACATAGAGAAAATTACTTGGGAAGAGGAAGATGCCATGCGACAAGAATACCCCCGTCTTTTCGACTCTGAAGGTACGTACAATTTCGGGGACGAAATTCTTTTAAGGGAGGGGGAATTGTAAGACCTACATGCAAATTTCGGGGACGAAATTTCTTTTAAGGGTGGTAGAGTTGTAAGAACCGTGCTCTAAAACCCGGTTTAACCCTGGTTTTACGCGATGACAGGTTCCCCAATCATAACCGGACCGAAAAGCGAAGCCGGGCAAGGGACCACGCAAGAAGCCGGATGAAGAACCAGTAAAATTCAGGTACGAAAAAGGTGTAAAAATGGTTAAGTGCATAACCGGTTGCACCATACCGGTTGCACCATACCGGTCTCACTATCCTGCGACCGGTATGGGCCAGCGGTATGGCATACCGGTCTCACCATACCGGTTGCACTATCCTGCGACCGGTATGTGCGAGACCGGTATAGTTCAGAACGGCTGGAGTCCGTCTCCAGCTTGTGTTTCTCTCAAAAATGGAAACTTTAAGTTTCCATATGAGGGGGGAGCGTGCCTTGGACGGCCTCCCTCTATTAATAGAGGGGGAGACACTCCGTGAACCTCTTTGTAAATCCATCCGTTCGGAGAAGGAGTGGAGGAGGTTCAAGGAGGGAGACGCCGCCCAGGAAGGAGCTGCCGGTGGAGGAGCCCGCCGCCAACTGACAACCGCTACCGGTAAAGTGCTCTTTCTTTCCGATAGTGTTGATTATCGGATCAGAGCCGCGAAGCGGCGTGAGATCTGATGGAAAATGCTTAGGTTCCTTTCGCCTTTCTTTCAGATCTGGTTGGTTTTTGACATTCTAGCCAAGATTCGTAGGACCCTTCAGAGAATGGACCTTAGCAATTGAAAAGGGAAACCCTTGGGATCTACCCGTAGGGTGGATCTGATGATTTATGCCCTAGATACCTTTTCTTGTCTCTTTTCGGATCTGGGTCGCTATGCGGCGTTCTAGCCGCGATCCGTAGGACTTTACAGGGATCAGACCCTAGCAGAGGATAGGTGAGACCTTAGGAAGCTATCCGTGGAGACCCCGCTCTCGGAATCACGCCGTAGGGTATACCCTTGGGCGAGTCCAGCGGTATGGGCCACGGTGTATACCGCTGGCACCATACTGGTCGCACTCAGTCAGATCTGAGTGAGACCGGTATGTGTGCATCCGGTATGCATACCGCTGGCACCATACCGGTCGCACTCAGTCAGATCTGAGTGAGACCGGTATGTGTGCATCAGGTATGTATACCGGTCTCACCATACCGGTTGCACTATCCTGCGACCGGTATGTGCGAGACCGGTATGTGTTCCGAGCCCTGTTTGTTTGGGAAAGCCAGGTTTTGGCTTCTAAAACTCTAATAAATGGAAATTAACATGTAAATATGGTTGTGTAGGATTTTTATGTGAAACTTCTGATGCTGAAAAGGATTGATACCACGCGTCAGGTAAGGGACAAGACCCGAAACTTAAATTAAAGAATTAATAATAAACTTTAGAGAGCTCTTTACTTTCTGTATCAATTCGTATGCTTTGTTCAATGGATTGTGCATATAACATGTCATGTAGTGTAATTTCTATTCGCTTTATCTGTTCATGCATTTCATATGCTAGGTGTGATGGATGTTAGACATGTGTTTGTTTTAGTTGGAGTGTGGAATGGGAAGGGCCAGGGGCCTGGGATCATTCCTCACCCCGACACCTTTCGGTAGTACCTTATCTTAGCATGCTTGGTATGGGTGGGTATCAGGGGGAGGTTACGGCAGGTGGTCTCCGATGTTGACGTTGATCTGGCCACAGTGATGTGGCATGGTGATCTCCGACGTCGACGTTGACCTGGCCATGACGCTTTAGCTCTATCCCTATGCCATAGGGAGTGATGTTGGGATAGGGCCTACTTGCATATAGTTCCATCTTGGTATGCTTGTTGCGGGTAGGGTATCAGGGGGAGGTGAGGTATTGTAGTCTCCAGCCTGGCCTGCACGCTCTAGCTCTATCCCTATGCCGTAGACGGCTGTACTAGGGTGGTGCCTACATGTATTGACATCTAGGACTGGTTAGAAACGGAACCCACTTGCAAGCCCTTGCCAATAGGGGTATAGGTATTGGTACGGTATGGGGTATCAGGGGGAGGACGTGGGATTGTGGTTCTTCCTGCCCGCCAGACTCGAGTCCTATCTCTATACCGGAGTGAGTGACGTGGGGCAACAGCAGTAATGTGGTAGGTGCCTGACTGTTGGGTGTGCTCACACTCTCGTGCATGGAGGTGCGGTGGCCGCCAAACCTTACCATAGCACCTTTGCAAGTTATACCTGACCCAAATTGTAATGTTATCTCATGCATGTGGATGTTGCATTGGTCTTGTGCTTTACTGAGCTGTGTTGTAGCTCTCCCCGATATATATATATATCTCTTTTTAGATTTGGATGCAGGGTATACGGTGGAGGACTTCGTGACTGCCCCAGCCTACAGTACGATGGCTTCCCTGGAGACACAGAGTGTGGAGGACGAGCATGATGCGTTATGCGAGTGCTCCTTCTGTGTCTTTCCTTTGTGATTGGTTTATTTGTTATTTTCTGTTAAGCTTGTAAATAAATATTATTTAAACTTTGATAGATGATGGAATAATTGAATTAATATTTTTAATTTATCATTTAGGTCAGCTCATTGTTATAATTATTTCCGCTGCTATGTATTATATCTCTGATTTTGTTAGATTGCTTGGGAATGATTGGTTGACACGGTCTATAGAGATCCTGGTGTGAACCGTCGTTTAGAGCCGGTTCACTCACACTTCTGGTTTAGCCGAAATTAGGGTGTGACATGTCGACCATTCAAACATGGTGATTTTTCCTTCAATCTACGAGCTACATTCCGTTCCATAAGTTATGTTCTCTACTCCCTCTCATTTTTAAGCTTTCATACCTAGGGTTTTGGTCATTTGTAGGGTAATCTTCGAATTAAAATTTTTATAACCGTAAAAATTCAATTTTTATTGGGGGTTATTGCTATTGGCCATCTAATGGATGAAAGCCCTCAAGAAAATTTGAGTTTCATCGGTTGGTTTGGTAAAAATTTCAAAATTTCCATTTTTGACCTAAAATTTAGGGTTTTTGCCTAATTGTTAAAAATTTTCAAATTCGACCTTCCTAGTTAAAATTTCCAATTGGATATGCATTGCATGTTGGTTTGGGACCTATGTAAGTCCTCCTGCCCAATGTTTGGATGAAAATTGAGACATTTTCTCATTTTACATCGTTATGCTGTCAAATTATTCCAAATTTTCTAACTTGTTTTCTTGTTTTCTTTTCTTACAGCTATCATGGTTCACACCAAAGTTCCTCGAGTTCATGACCCACTTCACTTCAGGTCTGTAGAAGCAGAAGTGCGATACACTTGGTTTGATTGAAAGAAGGTTGAAGGGGGTAGATTTGTAAACCTAGTCCACTTCGGCTTGTTTGATGTGGAGTGGGCATTTGGTGATATGGGCTGGCTTCCAGTGATCCTATAAGAGGCTAGCACTCGTCCGAACTTGGTTAAGCAATTCTACTGTCACCTTCAGGTGGAGGGTGACCTAGATATTGAGAGGGGCAGAGAGCTTCAGATCACTAGCTGGATGAAAGGGGTTCCTATTTCTTTCAACTGTCAGGAGTTGGCTGATCTCCTAGGTATCTCCAATGATGGGCAGTTGGTTTACTGTGCACCTAGAGAACCATAGGTTCTTTCTACATAGATGCATGCAGAGATAGATAGTTAGATTCTTCAGGATGACTGCTAAGAGGTAAAAGCAGTCAACCTGTGTCCAAAGCCACGAGTCTACTATAAGATTATCCAACATAATCTAATTTCCCAGGGCGGACATTATGAGATGGTCTTACAGCTGACTCAGTACATGCTGTACTGTATCAGTACTAGGCAGCATGTCTGCCTCCCGTACATTATTCTCTGCACTATGCATAGAGCTACATTACCTGACTTGAGAGGTAACTTGCCTTATGGGCGGCTGGTCCCCACCTTGCTCGCTCGTCTACAGGTGGATCTAATAGATGAGAGGATCATTGAGGACACTTGACTGGGAGGCCATCAGTAGGATGGGCATGCGAGAGATACAGGTCAGTGATGATGAGAGGAATGCTATGAAATGTCTTCTCACTCGAATAGCGGTAGCAGTTGCAGAGGAGGCAGCAGCAGCAGCAGTAAAGGTAGCAGCAGAGGCACACGAGGGTGGTGATGAGGAGGATGATGATCGGATGTGCATGGAATAGATGTGGACACCATCCCTCCTCCATCGCCACAACATTCGACTGGAGTTGGCCTTTCTGGGGCTTCTCTTTCAGCTGGCCCTTCAGTCCCCCCACCAGATGACATGATGGGGCTATTACGAGAGATTAGAGAGGCTTAGCTAGTGACTGATTGGAGAGTAGGAGAGCTTCTAGATGCCCAACGCTCTATCGACCAGTGGGTAGTGGATCTGACGGCTAGTCTTCTATTGACTCAGACTCAGGTGCCCTGTCTTGCGAGAGTATATGCTGAGGACTACGATAGAGATCGTGAGGCTCCTCCTCCTCCAGTACCTCCAGCTCCATGATTATCCTTTATATCTTTTTCCTTTTATATTACAGAATAACTGTCTGGATTATGGACTATACTCTGATTTGATATACATTTGTCTTGTTTCCATATATATATAAAATTGGTTTTTCCTTTACATATATGCATTATTCTTTTTCTTAGTTTATGTCTCATACAACACAGGTGTTTATGGTGTGTTCTTATTATAGCTTTTAAATTTTATCCTAACTCAGTTCATGACTCATGTGAAAGTTGTTAGGTCAATGGGTAGAACCTGAGTGCTCTAATACCAAGTTATCACACCCCAATTCTGGTCTAACCAGAATGGTGTGATGAACCGTTAATAAACCAATGGTTCACCCAAGATCTCGCATAGGTCGTACACACCATATCAAACCGCACACACATTCCACATTAATAATCAGAGGTAATAAAAAATTAAGCATAAGTCTTACACATAATGAACTGAGGGTCTAACAGTGATAAATAAATATTTAATCCAATTATCTCTAAACCATAAGACATAAAAATAAATAATCAATTACATATCCGATGTTCAAGCTATAATTAAACCTAAGCAAAAACACATTGGTTGCATTTTCATGATGAATCATGCTCATCTTCTTCTGCTTCTACGTCCAGCGTTGCAACGTGTCCATATGTAGGTGCACTCATATATTCTTCAACGGTAGGACCTGCATCATCAACTAAAAATATTCGACGTCGAAAGGGTGAGCACACATCACGGCGCAGTGAGCAAACAAAATAATGCAACAAACAGATGCATGCATTCAATTCATATCTTTGGTCTGGTTTTTAAGTTTGCAATGTGCTAAGAAAGGTTTGGTGGCCGCCGCACCTCTATACACGAGTATGTGAATCTTCCCAATGGATCAAACACCATTGCCATCCCACATGCACCCATCATGGAATAGAGATAGAGCTAAAGTGTCCAGATCAAATACCACCAACAGTTCCCCTGATGCCCTACCCATACCAATACGTAAGCCCCTATTGGCGAGGGCTTGCAAACTGGGCTCGCAACTAACCAATCTTAATGCCAAATAGTGTATCCAAGGCCTCACCCCAACATCCCTTAATACGTCCATAGAGATAGAGCTATGGCCCCCCGACACAGTCAGAGACCACATGGTCTGAGACTACCTCCCTTGATGCCCTACGATGTAATAGTTCTGTTAAGGTAATGGAGATACGACGAAGTCAGTGGTCCAGACTTGAGTAGAGATAGAGCTAGAGTCTAGTGACAAGGTCAAAGACCACCATGCCACGTCCTCCCCCTGATGCTCGACTTGCATTCAACAAAACAACCACACATATACATTCACATGCCTATTCCTAGCATCATCATCATCATCATCATGTTATAAATAGCGGAATTAAATCTACATGAACTGTAATAGCAGAAATATTAGATGACATGTGAGATGCACATTACAAGCATACAAGCATAGAATAAATCATGGCATTAGACACAATAATAATAAACAGTTTATTATTATCCAATTAGTTTAGGACTTGTTCCCTCACCCAATAGCAATACTCGATGTCCTTCCAAACCTTAAAATTCTCTTTAAATTGATTAAACAACATAAAAGTTATATGAATTTAAATTAGGGTTCTTATGTGACATGTTACAGTAGTTAAAAATTGAAACAGAGCACTGATAGGTGCTTGATTGGTCCTATGGTCTCATGATGTATCGACCTTACTATCTATGGTCGATATCCTACAGTCACATATGGTGCGACCGTAGTTGTGATCATATGTGTAAGACCCGTATCAAACTAACCCGGTCTTACCACCTTGAACCAGGTCTACCCATCATGGTCTAGCAAAATGGATCAAGTACGTGAGGGAGATTGAGATCCCAGGTATTAAAACTGACCCAAAAACACTAAAATAAGGGGGAGGGTCGGATACCCAGGAAGGCAGGGTCAGACCCCCCATTACTAAAGTCAGACCCTGAGTTTTTAATTGGGGGTCGGGTATTTTAGAACCAGGGGTCGACGGGATCTCCGACCCCCTCATCGACCCCCAGTCTGTCGACAGAAATTGTGAATTAGGAACTCTCCAAATTTCAATGGGATTCTTTCCTAATCTCAATGGGACTTATTTTGGGAGTTTCTACTCTATAAATAGGACGTCCCTAAGCCTCTTTCACTCCTTTTAGAACCATAATTGGATTGAGAGAAAGAGAAGAGAAAGAAAAGAGAAAGAGAAAAGAAGGAAAAGTGGAGAAGAAATCAAAGATAAGGCTTTAGAGAACAAAGCTTAGTTCTCAGGTATGGATACTATCTCCATGAAATTCTACAGACCTTAGAATAGATAGTGAACAGGATATGATCTAGGAGAAACCCAAAATCATCCACCCATGGTTAGGTTTTTATGGAAAACCATGGGGAAAATCATCAAAGCCATAAAGGTGAATGAACTACGGTTCTAGACCATAGAACATGTGTGGAATGGATTGTAGAAGCAAGCCATAGGACCCCAAACACGAAGAATGGACTGTAGGATGAGAATTTTGACTAAACCCACAGGGAGTCGCATGGGGGGTCGATGGCCACTCGACCCTACCATGTCACACCCCAATTCTGCACTATTCAGAATGATGTGATGAACTGCTAATAAACCAACGGTTCAACCAGGATCTCAAATAGGCTATCCCCGTGTTATCTAAACTTACACACATCCGTAATCATAATCAGAGTAAATACACAATAGCGGAAGTCTTATAATAACATGAACTGAGAAACTAAGATGATATCATTAATTTAATAGAAAATTATTCTGTTTTCAACTAAGACATAAATATTTAAATACCAAATACATGTCTTAATAAATCCAATAAAGAAACCTATAAAAATATCTAATCAAATACATACGAGTAGCACTCGCAAGAGGAGTCGTGTGTATCCACTTCAGCTTCAGCTTCCATCGCTGCCACGTTCCCGTACGCAGACACATTCACATAGTCTTCAACGGTATAACCTGCATCATTAACTAAAAATATTTGACGTCGAGGGGTGAGCACACATCACGGCTCAGTGAGTAGCCAAAACAATGCAACAATACATATGCATGCAAAAAAGTCAATTTATATTTTTGGTCTGGTATATAAGTTTGCAGTATGCAATAGAAAGGTTTAGGTAGCCAAAGGTCGCATTTATTGACCCCGCCTCTATACACGAGTATGTGACGTTACCCGAAGATCACGTTTATCGTCAACTCACATGCACCCAATCATGAACATTATATAACAAAGGATACGTTTATTGCTATATAGTGCCATACCAACACGTAAGCCCCTGTTAGCGAGGGCTGCAAATTGGGCTCGCAACCAACCAATCCTAATGCCAAAAAGTGTATCCAAGGCCTCACCCCAGCATCCCTCAGAATGTCTATAGAGATAGAGCTAAGGCCCCCTAGTAGAGTCAGAGACTACAAGGACCGAGACCACCTCCCCTGATACTCTACGACATAATAGTTCTGCTAAAGTAATGGCGATACGACGATGCTAATGCACAAGACTTGAGTTAGAAATAGAGCTAAAGTGCTGAGACCCGCCAAAGGTTCACGTTTATTGACATTCTCATCACACCTCCCCTGATACCCGCTCCCATTATGTACATCAACCACACACATACAAGCACATGCCTATTCCTATCATCATCATCATCATCATGTTATAAACAATAAAGTAAATATGCATGAACAAGTAATATAAATATTGGATGGTATGTTGTATGCACATTACAAACATATTCACATAGAATCAAGCATAGCATAGGACTCAAGAAATAGAAAACAGTTTCTGTTATTAAACAAATTAGTTTGGAGTTCTGGTTCCTCACCTTAGCTTGCTAATAGATACTTTGCCAAGCTTTATAATCACCTTCATAGTATTATTATATTGCTAGAAAACCTAACAAAGTCGATAGAATTTAATTAGAATTTATTCAGAATTTAAAAACTACTCATTGGCGAGGGTCGGAGGTAGGGTCGGGTCGGGATCGACCCTAGGTGCGATCCTCCCTTAACTCTGAACTTCCAGAACACTGAGGGCCGATGGTCAGGAACACCTAGGGTCGAATGGTCATCGACCCTCAGTGCGACCCTCGATGCACTTAGGTCCAATTTCCTCTTTTAATCCATTCTTCGTACTTGGAATCCTATGGCTTGCTTCTACATTCCATTCTACATTCATTCCATGGTCTGAAACCATGTATAACCCACCTAGATAGCTTTCATGCATTCTTCTATGGTTTTCCATGGAAACCTAACCATAGCTTGATGGTTTGGGATTCTCTGAAATCACACTCTCAACATTAACTAACCTAAGGTCTGTAGAAACTCATGGAATTAGTATCCATACCTGAGAAGATAATCTTTCTCTGCAACTCTTCTCTTTTGGCTTAATTTCTCTTCATTCCCTTCCTTCTTCCTCTTTCCTTCTCCTCTCTTTCTCTCAATTCGATTAGGGTTGTGAAAGGAGTGAAAGTGGCCTAGGGACGTCCTTTAAATAGAATAGGAACATCCTAAATAAGTTCCACTGATATTAGGAAAGAATCCCCATTGAAAATTAGGAAATTTCTTAATTTCAATATTCGGCAGAATTCGAGGGTCGATGATCCCGTCGACCCTAGGGTCTTAAGCTGTCCGACCCTCCCTTCAAAACTGAGGGTCTGACTTTCTATTTTGGGTGGTCCGACCCTACTTAGCTGGGTATGCAACCCTTCCCCTATTTTAAGTGTTTTTGGGTCAATTTGATACCTGGGATCTCGATCTCCTTCACGCCCTTGGTCCATTTGACTCGACCATAATGGGTAAACCTGGTTCAAGGTGGTAAGACCGGGTGAGATTGACACGGGTCTTACAACTCCCCCCAGCTTATAAAAATTTCGTCCTCAAAATTGTACGTACCTTCTGAATCAAATAAGTGAGGGTATTGCTTTCGCATAGCATTTTCTTCTTTCCATGTAACCTCTTCCATGTCTCTACTTTTCCACGTGACCTTAACATAATAGATATCTCTGTTGCATAGACGTTGAACCTTTCGACTCGTGATCTCTGTTGGTGTTACTTCAAATGTCAAATCATCAGTCAAATCCCGACAAATCTACTGTCAAAACATGCGTTGGATCCTTGACATACTTCTTCAATAAGGAAATGTGAAATACATCATGCACACTTGACATAGATGGTGGTAGTGCTAACTGATAAGCTACTTTTCCACGCTTAGCTAAAATTTCATATGGCCCAACATATCTTGGACTTAGTTTTCCTTTCTGTTCGAACCTCTTCAATCCTCGCATAGGCGATACCTTCAAAAATACTTTATCTCCTACAACGAACTCTAGATCTCTTCGTCGAGTATCGGCATATTGCTTCTAACGGTTCTGAGCTGTTCTCACTCTTTCCTTGATGATGTCAACCACTCGGCAAGTTTCTTCCACAAATTCCGGTCCAACAATACTACGTTCTCCAACTTCATTCCAAAACAAGGGAGTTCGACACTTCTTGCCATACAGTGCTTCATAAGGTGACATCTGTATAGTGGCCTGATAGCTATTGTTATAAGCGAACTCAATCAATGGTAACTTTTCATCCCATGATCCTTTAAAATCAATCACACATGCTCGTAGCATATCTTCTAGAATCTGGACTGTACGTGTTACACCCCAATTCTGGTCTATTCAGAATGATGTGATGAACCGCTAAATAACCAACGGTTCAACCATGATCTCAAATAGGCTATCCCCACGTTATCCAAACTTACACACATCCGTAATCATAATCAGAGTAAATACACAATAGCGGAAATCTTATAAATAAATGAACTGAGAACTAAGATGATATCAATAATTTAATAGCAAATTATTCTGTTTCCAACTGAGACATAAATATTTAAATATCAAATACAAGTCTTTATTAAATTCAATAAAAGAAACCTATAAAATATCTAATCAAATACACACGAGTTGCACTCGCAAGAGGAGTCGAGTGTATCATCTTCAGCTCCAGCTTCCATAGCTGCCACGTTCCCGTACGCAGTCGCATTCATATAGTCATCAATGGTATAACCTGCATCATCAACTAAAAATATTCGACGTCGAGGGGTGAGCACACATCACGGCTCAGTGAGTAGCCAAAACAATGCAACAATATATATGCATGCAAAAATCAATTTATATCTTTGGTCTGGTATATAAGTTTACAGTATGCTATAGAAAGGTTTAGGTAGCCAAAGGTCGCGTTTATTGACTCCGCCTCTATACACGAGTGTGTGACATTACCCGAAGATCACTTTTATCGTCAACTCACATGCACCCAATCATGAACATTATATAACAAAGGTTACGTTTATTGCTATATAGTGTCATACCAACACGTAAGCCCCTGTTGGCGAGGGCTGCAAACTGGGCTCGCAACTAATCAATCCTAATGCCAAACAGTGTATCCAAGGCCTCACCCCAGCATCCCTTCGAATGTCCATAGAGATAGAGCTAAGGCCCTCCGGTAGAGTCAGAGACTACAAGGACCGAGACCACCTCCCCTGATACTGTACGACATAATAGTTCTGCTAAAGTAATGGCGATACGACGATGCCAATGCACAAGACTTGAGTTAGAGATAGAGCTAAAGTGCAGAGACCCACCAAAGGTTAACGTTTATTGACGTTCTCATCACACCTCCCCTGATACTCGCTCGCATCAAACACATCAACCACACACATACAAGCACATGCCTATTTCTATCATCACCATCATCATCATGATATAAACAATAAAGTAAATATGCATGAACAAGTAATAGAAATATTGGATGGCATGCTGTATGCACATTACAAACATATTCGCATAGAATCAAGCATAGCACAGGACTCAAGAAATAGAAAACAATTTATTATTAACCAATTTAGTTTGGAGTTAAGGTTCCTCACCTTAGCTTGCTATAGATACTTTTCCAAGCTTTAAAATTACCTTTATAATGTTATTATATTGCTAGAAGACCTAACAAAATCGATAGAATTTAATTAGAATTTATTCGGAATTAAAAACTACTCTGTTAACTGAGGGTCGAAGGTAGCGTCGATGCTAGGGTCGATGGGTCTATCGACCCTCCCCTCTTTCTGGACTTCCCGAATGGAGAGGGTCGATGGTCAAGAACACCTAGGGTCGGATGGTCATCGACCCTCGGTGCGACCCTTGGTGCACTTTGGTCCAATTTCCACTTTTTAGTCCATTCTTCGTGTTTGGGGTCCTATGGCTTGCTCCTACATTCCATTCTACATTCATTCAATGGTCTGAAGCCATGTATAATCCATCTAAATAGTTTTTATGCATTCTCCTATGGTTTCCATGAAAACCTAACCATAGCTTGATGGTTTTGGGTTTCTCCGAGATCACTCTCTCAACATTAACTAACCTAAGGTCTGTAGAAACTTATGGAATTAGTATCCATACCTGAGAAGATTAATCTTTCTCTGCAACTCTTCTTTTTTGACTTAATTTCTCTTCCTTCCCTTTCTTCTTCCTCTTTCCTTCTCCTCTCTTTCTCTCAATTCGATTAGGGTTGGCAAAGGAGTGAAAGTGGCTTAGGGACGTCCTTTAAATAGAGTAGGAACATCCTTAAATAAGTCTCATTGGGATTTGGAAAGAATCCCAATCGAAAAATATAGAAATTTCTTAATTTCTAAATTCGGCAGAAACCGAGGGTCGATGGGAGGGTCGATGATCCCGTCGACCCTAGGGTCTTAAGCTGTCCGACCCTCCATTCAAAACTGAGGGTCTGACTCTCTGTTTTGGGAGGTCCAACCCTGCTTAGCTGGGTATGCGACCCTTCCCCTATTTTAAGTGTTTTTGGGTCAATTTGATACCTGGGATCTCGATCTCCTTCACGCCCTTGGTCCATTTGACTCGACCATAATGGGTAAACCTGGTTCAAGGTGGTAAGACCGGGTGAGATTGAGACGGGTCTTACAACTCCCCCCAACTTATAAAAATTTCGTCCTCAAAATTGTACGTACCTTCTGAATCAA